>DWON01000899.1:0-28121 GCA_018251015.1 Phocides pigmalion okeechobee | reverse complement strand
TTTATTATTTTTTATTTCGTTTTTTTTTGACATTTTATTTCTTAAATCTAATTTTGACTAAATTTGACTTTGTACGTATTTATAATTATTATTTTTTTGTATTTTTTTTTTTTATTTTTAAATAATTTAATTTTCATTATTTAATTAATTTAATGTTCATTACACTAACGCATTAGGTAGTTACCTGTAATGTTAGATGTAAGGGTTTTTATAAATAAACAAATAAATAAAATGTAGGAGGAGCCGCTCAAGTTTCTGTTATTAATAGGTATCAATTACTTGTTCAAATTGAAGACAGTATAACTTTCAGCTTCTCGTGTTATATAAGTAGGTACTGGACAGAATTGAATGAATCCAGGTATGTATAAAAACTAGTAATTTTTCCAAAACTTTTGTTCTTTCCGAATATTTTATTTTGAAATGATGATTTTAAATAGAGTTGTACAATCGAACATAAGTTTTATGACGCAAAGTGTGATAAGATAGCGATCTCACGCGCAATGGCAGCCCGCTGTCACCATAAATTACTACCGATTATTTATTGGTTGAATTTCATTATGTCACTTTTACGTTTACACAATATTTAGAATATTAGCAACTTATTTACTCAATTATTGGCACATTTATAGTATTTCAAGCGTGTGACGAATAATTGAAAAACTAGGTACCTACTCTTACATAATATAAGTATATTACGTAAAAATATTAAATATACGTGTACTATTGTGAAATTAAATTCTATTAAAGTTTATCGAAGTTTACAATTATCGTATCAAGATCGTATGAGTTAAGAACCGTTACCTATATAGTTAAAGGCTTTTAACTTTAAATTTATAAGTATAAGAACCTCACCAGTAAATCCTTATATAGGTAAGAGATTAAAAAATCGTTCGTGAATGTTTTATAGGCTTAATTTATAGAAACATCAAAAAATATTGATTATAATTTTAAATGAAATATTATATTTTAGTACCTACTATAATGTCTAGAAAATCCTCAACAATTAAATAACAAATGAGTTTTACATCGACTAATAATTAAATTGAAAGTGACACTAATGATTTTTTTATTTAAATAGAATAATAAATTGCTAATATGCTACTCCACTAATACGTGCGAATATACGGATATTAAATAGTCGCTGCGGCCTACTGGCATTCAAGACTGAAGTTCCATTTAAAGTTGACATAGATGCATTACTACTTCTAAAGACTAAGATAAGAGGTCACCTCGCTTCGTATGACAAGCGTTTTCAATCATTTTAAAAATCATAGTTTTGTCCACTTTGTTGTGAACATACCATTAATTCACAATTTATAAGTTTTCTCTATCATGATATTAGGTACATGAAATGCGGTTTCATGGTTTAAATTAAAACCCGTCAAGATATCCGTTAAGGCGGCCTTTCTGATCTCGTATCATAAATTGTCAACGTTTAATGTACCCTGAATATGTAAGTTACCGGTTTGCTCTGAAATTATTGATCCTTGTCAAGATTAAAACGAGCCTTGGAGATAGTTTGTGATACTTGGACTTAATTTCGTCGTTTCCTCGAAAACCTTCCAATGAGTATAAACTTGTAGGTGGTATCTGATCACGATTTCTTACAGTAGCATGTTTATTATCACTAAAATTTAATTAGTTCAATGTTAAATTTAAAACACATATTGAAACTGTGTTATACGATTCTCTACATATTGTATTTATCAACTGCGTTTGTATGATGAATAGCTACTAATATTCTTGTCATTATAGGTTTCCAGGTGAGTAAGAAAGTTGGTATAAATATTCACCTTGTCGTAAACTTGCTAGCGACGTCTGTGTAAACGGGCACGGTAACCTGCAAACAAAATTAAAATTATATAGAACATAGGTATTATAACGAGTTAATCAAAAAACATAATTGATATTTTACAAGGTATGAGAATTGAAATAGTGAAAATTGGTAGTAACTCCTACTTATGTCACCAGTATACAAAATATCGATACCTATATAAATATAGATAAAATATATATCGAATAACAAATAAGTATCACTCATCAATCGCTCCTTAATTCTGAAAAAATGTACCTATGTTCGTTATTTAGATTTTTATTTCTTTTTGTCCGGGATCCGGACCAGAAACTCTCGCTAGGAGGGTTGAATAATATAAAAAATAGTAGATTCCGCCCGAGAATTTGTTCGCATAGACTTTATAGGCATAAGTGTCTATGTTATGCTTTCAAATTGGCTTGTACTCGTATTAAAAGCCAGGAACGATTTTCATTGAGCTCTGACGTATATGGTATTACATGTCACAGAGGGACCTAGTGTATTTTTTTGTGTATTGTGATGACGTGTCCATTTTTTACAAGATATAGGCAATATTCTGAAAGATGCTGGATATCTATTTCATCTACTTGTTGAACAATATGAACTTAGCTATCTATTTTAAATAATGCCACGAGTAACTAGCAACTGGAGCTCTCGGTTTAAATCGTTATTAGGCACCCATTAACGCGCAGAGCACACGTTCGGTTTATTTTTGAGTCGCACCACGCCCCACGCCATTAGCCTATTGACAAAGCTAAACAATTTCCAACCATTTTATTTCCTGGCCTCACTCCGCTCGATACGAATATAAATAAATCCTTTCTAAGTCATTCGATACGGCGCAAAGTCACGAAGTTTACATAAAATAGGTGATTTGCGCCGAATGCCACGGTTTTTTCCAAGTTACATTCGGGGTGTGGATCCAACCCACTTATATTCAAAGCCAAAAAAACATGTTTACAGGCTTTTTCTTTTAACGATAGCTAGCTTTACTGAGACGTGTTAGCGATCGTAAATTTTGTTTTGTGTTTCGTAACAATTTCCAAACATGTTCAATTCCTTGAAAGTATTTTGGGTAAAGAATCAATATATAACGTATCAATCAATAAATACAAGAATAAAACTCGAAAACCGTACTCTTAATTTTGCAGATATACCCATACGTAAGTTTAGCTAGCTAAGATAACGTATTCCAACTTTTCGCTAAGTATTAAAGAAGCAAAGTTCCGTAGCTAAAAGTTCATTTAACTCAGAAAACTTTACCCGTATCTGTACCAAAACTTTGTCGACGTTCATTTAAGTTTATACCCATTCCAACTCGGGCTAAGTCCTATCGGGAATCGTAATCCGGGTGGACATTTTGTGAGGGACATTTTTTGTCTTCTTTTTAGTCAAGTATGAGTAAATAGCAACAAAACGACGGCGTAGAGCACTCGAGCCGACATTTACGACTCAATCCCAAAACAGAGACCGCGGGCCGGTCGAACTCACGCATACCCCACCATTTTAATTAGATCTACCCCTCGTACACGTATCTCATCTAAAGAGAAACAATATGGAACACCACGACAAACCCAGAGGTCTAAATATTTTGGTGAGTGACCCATTTCAAAAGCATCGATGACAGAACAAGTTCGTATACATTACTAACTGTCAGGTTGTGTTATCTCTGGCACAAGTATGTATGTGCTCTAAGGGATGTATCCCACGGTTGATTGGACAAAATACTCCTTTGGGACTTTTTAAGTTCCCTAATTTAAACAGCTCATGGCGTTATGTAGATTAAAATAACGGTTCCACAAAATTCCCAATGACGTGTTTAAGCTAGTAGAATATTAAGGTATACTTTACTGAAGATTAATAAGCTCTATCTCTAGCTCTATATATATGATGGAATTAACTCGTTAAAACTGCATCTTTTCTTCACAACTGGACAAGACCCAGATGATACCACCCCCCACTGTTTCCTAAGTACGTATTGGTGTTACTCTTGTTCGTTCGAAGAAAGAAAATTTTTGAAATAAGTAATAATATAAATTTTAATTTTTATGCATTATTATATTGTAATACTAAATCCAAGGATTTTATCGCATCAAAACTTATTTACAGTTTTCTCAATAAAACTCATATGTCGGTAGAGATGGAGATACCTACCACGCCCACGTATTCCTGAGAACGAATCTCACCTATTACCTGTTATAGTTTGTTATATATACATTTAGATACGCTTAAGTATATGTACTTACCTATTTTGGCCTGCGTCTATATGTATAATAATTATAAGAAAATGTCATTACGAAAATAAATAGTAGTTTCCAATATTAACATTTGAAGGTAGTTGAAACGAAATACGAAAGCTCTAAATGACTTTGCAAAGTCACATCGACTCGCTATCGTGTGCAAAATGTACATGCTTATTTTTTCATAATATACTCAGAGTTGTTTGAAATGTACCAACCTGTATTTCACCAACTTAGTGAACTACAGCCTTTTCATCCGCTCATAAATGAAATTCCAAGCAATAGACCGCGTCTTAAAATTATATCTTCGATTTAACTGGTTTTTTATTGGGAAAGAGTAAGAAACGGACATGCAGGCCACCTGGTGTTAAGTGATCACTGCAGCCCATGGACAACCCCGTCCAATCTCAAATAGAACAAAAGGATGGACGCGGATGCGTTCCTACTCTTGAGAACTAAGATGGTCGCCTCCAATAATATGTATCCGGCAACCACACCTCTCCAACCGAAACACAATACATGAAGAATATGTTGCTTTACGGCGGGTTATAAGGGTGGCGGTGGTACCGCCCCGGGCGAGCTCTAACGACTCTAACACCCTTTAAAATTAAAATAACGGTTAATTGTAAACTGATATATATAAATCTTTAACACTTATGCTTCGAAAAAACTTGCATATACTGGAAGGACTTTAATGTAATGATGCAAACAATATGCACCTAACTACAATCCAAACATATCTAGGTATTAGATACTATATACAGTACATGTTTGTTGTAGATAAGGTACATACAAAAGTGGAGTCTATGGCGGGTGGATATGTTTACGTAACATAGACATATTTAAAATAACAGTATGGGGAGTGGGAGTCCGTCCGAGAGTTTAATGGCGCGAAAACTGACTGGATCATATCCCAGAGTTTACGACACGAGAGTAAACGGCCGATTCATTTGCAATTCTAACTGCGACTTAGCAACGGTTCGCCAGCGATTGTCCGACGTCAAAACAACTTCATACCGTATACGAATGTATACTTATTATGTATAATAAAACTGAGCGTGAAATGTATCTGTGTGTACCAGATGATAAATTAATACTCACAGTATACTTATGAAAGAAATAACATGGAGTAGACTATTATAATCGATGTAAGTTTAGTATAATTTAAACTTCATTAATCCGTATCAGTCTATTATGAATGATAAATTATTTCAAAATGCAACTCTTACATTTGTTAGGATAAAACTAATCGTAGTCTATTATCGTAATTTTCATTTCATGAAAATGTTACCAACTAAAACTTTAATTTTACGTCTAAATATATTATTAAAATTTTCAAACTACAAATATTTTAATACCAAAATAAATTATACCCGGTATTTTCTGTGTGCAAATTTACAAACAAATTGTGTAGTATTGACTAGTATCAAGTACAAAAATAAAGATTTCGCATAGATTAGACTACGCATTTACGCACACATTACGCGATATTTTATTCGAATGATAAGCAAAATAGCAAAGCTTCTTATATCTCTTTATTATGCTCTTATCAGCTTTATCGATTACAATTAAAGATGTTGTTATAACTTCAATGTATTTTGTTGTTACTTATGTTCTTATTTGAATTTATCCCATTGATATAATCTTCATAAAAAATAAGGCATTTACGGGACGACCCGGTAGGTATTCATAATTACCTATCGTATAGATACATCTAGTACATATATACTTAAGTGTTGTAATTGTTATTATATCATTATCTATTATATAATGTAGTATTTAAAAATATTTTAAAGTTAAACCTATATAGTCTGTATACATATCTGATTATTAATGTTCATCATACAGAACCTACCAAAAATACGTAATAATAGAAATAAAACTTTACGTACGTACGTTCATCTATTTATACCTAAAACAATAAAATAGTAACTGAACGCTGTTCATATATGGAATATATATGAGAAAACTATTATTAGTGGCATTAATTAATGTTATAGAACTCAAAATATATTTTTTTATATTTTCTTCTAAACGTGCAAATTTCAGAAACGGAAAAACCAATTTCAGTAGTTATTTACTAATGTACCTACTGCAGTAAACTTTTCTTAAAATTTCATTTGATTGTATTCGGTTACTGTATAAAAAAGTTATATCAATTGAAAAGTTACGGTTATGGACCTCAATGTTAGTTGTGTTTCACATGGTCAGTTATTAAATAGTAGGTAATTCACTTCTGTCACCTTTGCTTTCTATTGTCTTATAAATGAACCATAGACAAATAACTGTATCAAAAATGTTACTATTAGAGAACGTAGAAAACCCAAAAACAAAACCCGCGTGAAACAAATGAAGCAATTTTAAAATAAATTTAATGTATAATATAGGTACCTATGTTAATAGGTACGGAGGAAACAATAAGTTCAAAGATCATGTGGATTTGAAGACAATGACACAAGCACGTTACGATGATTTGATATGTGAAGTCAACGACCTCCTATTATTACAACTATTTCTTGTACGGCTATAACCCAAAAGTAGCCGGCTACGCAAGTCTGGCTTTTTCTTATAATTAAGGGTTAAACGATGCAATAAAATGATATCAGTAACAACATATTGGATTCATGTAGGTACAAATTTAGCATCTTGAATCAAATTGCTAAACGCTACATATGATTTTTATGTACCCAATATGCATAGATAAATTATATATTTATTACTACTCATAGGGCCTGATTAGCACCGACTAGAATTGATATTTTATAATATATGCCTGTATGTTAAAATGATAAAGGAAAAGATACCAAATACATAATATCTAAAAAACTGTAAACAAACTGAACACAAATGAACCTACTCCATAGTAGGTACATACAGAGCACGTCAATTCTGAAATTACGCCACATCACATTCGTTCAATTACATTTTCAATTCGTGTGTATCGCAACCTTATCGAAACGAGTAAGAAAATTGAAATTTCACATCGAAACTTGGTAGCTTACGCCTACTGCTTGGAGCGACTCACATGTTCCACATACGTAAGTATCGATCGGCCGGTGGTCCTTATTATTCAGTATTCGATTCATTCTCATAGGCCCGATGTTATCGTCAAGGACACATATTGTGATTCGTTCCTCGGCCCGGAATAGATCGACCGAACGATAGAACGTTCGATCAATGAATTAGAATGTCTATTGCTTGCCTTTGCTTGAATGTTTTGCGTCACGAATTTCGCTCAAACGACAGACGAAACGATAAATAAAGGATTACGACGAACAGACTACAATTTTTAGTTTTATTAATATGCTTAGCAGATTTATATTCCGCATAATTAAAATAATTGACTATCCATGTAACGGAGTAATAACAATAAATGTTGACAAAGCAAAATGATTCGAGGTTAAAATGGTCGAGGTCAAGAAAACGTGCATCTAAAAAAGTTACCTACTTGTCTATGTATGTTTTCATAGCATCTACGTCATAAGGAATTTCAATGCGAATCTATAAGTGCTTGCATTCTTTTATTGTACAGATTAATTTTATAGGTTTCTACCGGATTACTGATATAAAAATTAGCTGTACTATAATTAAACTTTATTTTGGATGTTATAATAAGAGAAAATTTCTTAATTGATATCTCCATTGCCAATTTTATTTCGGAATTTTTTATGCTCGGAATTCACGTTATTGGTAGAAAACACAAATTGGTAGTAGAACAATCAAACGTTTACGCTGTTATTAATTATGCCCCCTAATAAATTATGTAAACATTGATAAAAATTGTGTGTCTTAATTTTTTAACAAGGAATTATCTTAATCAATGGTAAATTTACCTATATATAATTTTAATGACATTTACTATCAACTAATTCGAATTTTATATGTGATCAACAGCTCTGAAAATAAACTAGATAGGTACAACAAACAGGTTTGGTTACTCAGATAAATATATATGATTGCTTTACACCAAAATAAAAGTCTAAATGAAACTTGGCCGTGGACGTGGGTATCGCAACTTTGTCCCTAGCGTGACTTTTTGTTTAATTTGTCGAGTTATAAATTAACCCGCCGAATTTAATTTCACGGGCGGCACAGTAAAAACACTGATTAAAACCGCGGGTTATGGTAGGTATAGCATTAAAACTTAAATAATGAAGTTATTACATTAAATAGCTTTAAAAAAGGTTCAATGAGCTATAATATTGTGAGATTAATTGAACATTTTTTAGAAAATTTGTATATTTATTTTTTGAGCACTATGAAATATTGTCCCAAGTTAATTTTTACTCCACTAACACATAAAAATACATTATAACATGCATATTTCATTAAATTTTCTTCCTTAACGTCCTTACTTAGCGTTGGAT
Organism: Phocides pigmalion okeechobee; assembly: GCA_018251015.1. NCBI lineage: Eukaryota > Metazoa > Arthropoda > Insecta > Lepidoptera > Hesperiidae > Phocides > Phocides pigmalion. The sequence continues at coordinate 19,701 of DWON01000899.1, read as the reverse complement.
ATGTCCAGCCAGTAAGGTTCTGTGGAACTACTTAATAATTTTATTGGGACATCATTTAAAATAATCATTCGACGAAAGATAAATAAACAAATCGCGCCTGTTTTGAGTTCAAAATAATGTTTTCTTCATAACGGGCGTTTTTAAACATCCCTCATAAAACATTAAATCTGCCTGAAGTCGATCACAGACGAGATTGCTGAGGACAAGTTCAAATGCGTTGTTTTACTTAAAACGTCTGCCATAATCTCTTCAAAGCAATAGATATCAGCTTTGCAATATTGTTATAAGTTAGAAATAGTTATAACACTGATACGAGCGTTGTACTACCACTCTAAAAATTTAATAGTTTTTTTTATTAAAGTAAAAAATAACAAAAGATTGTTTTTCGCAAAATACTGTGATGATTAAAAATGTGTTGAAGAAACCCTGGACTTATTTTAATCTTTTCATATGTAGTATAAAACAAATTCAGTTCTTTATCTGTAGGCTTAGATCTTTCAAACTACGCGATGCATTTTAATGTGGTTTTCATCAATAGACAGAGTGATTCAAGAGGAAGCTTCATATGTATAATTCATATTACAGCAGAGAAAAACCGAATATTTCGAAGGTTTGTAACGTGATGTTGTAAATGCACCCGTGCAAAGTTGGGGCGGTTAACTAATAATATAGTATATAGTCGTTTGAAATACGCAAATTTGCTGCAAAAATATCTTAAAATTTAACCTTTAAATACATTGTAAATATAAATTATTTGGAACACATATATACTCTTTAATTTTATTTATTCATACAAATGCATACCTTCATGATGTTGTCTAGTGGAGGGTCACGACTGCAAAGGGTTCGTGCAATAAAAATGCAAATGCGAGGTTGCGTGAAATTTGACAAAAGAGGCACGTTGTCGAATGCACATTATGCAGGCTTAGATACCTAAACGTCCGTACCTGACCGCTTAACATTCCTCGTTACGCAGGTAAACTTACAGCAACGTGGGAAACATAGTGTGTTGACACATTTTAAAACTTTTCATGTGCTATAAAAATGTCTTTGGCCTTACGTTTCGTGAAACGAAACGGTGACCGCGAATTGATATATGAGCACGCATCGCTCCGCATGCGAAAATCTGTTTCTATATTCAAAAAATATAACATATTCTTTTTTTATTTTTTATGTTCATTATCTATGATTTAAATGTGAACTAATAATCCATAAAGTTTTTTTTATATTAAAGATACTATATATATAATTTTAAAGCTCATGAAAATTTTAAGTTGCTAATAAAATTTCTTAATTGACAGTACAACACTAAGATATATGTAAATAGTATTTACTTCATTTCTTGGTATAGTATCGATCACATACTTAAATAAAAAAATCTATAGAAATTGTTAATATTGATTGTAATATTGTACTTACTAAAATATAAGCTTTGATATTTTATGAACAGCCACCAGCGCTTAATGGTATTTAAATGCTTGGGATATAATACAAATTGCTTTCTTTTTTTTTTACTTTACTTAACCATATTAAAATTATAAAAGTGTTGGAACGAAAATTGAAATGGATAAAGAAATATTAATTTAAAATGAGTTTGTGATATAGAAAACACGTGAGTAATTATAAAGTTTCATTATCGCTACCAGGAGTCCATGAACCAGCATGTTGTGAAATGAAAATGGTATGATTACTTAAAGCAATGATGATTTAATTATAAGAATAAAGTTCGGTTCAAACCTTATAATCATGGTCTGTCTGGCGTCGTCGCCTCACCTGTTAGTAAGGTCGACCGCGTTTGATTCCGCGCCCGAGCCTTACTCGTGATACGTCTGTGAACAAAACATTATATTATTATTTAAAATATTATTTGATCATTTAATATCAGCTAAATCGAATATTTTATTTTATGTAATAAGGAAAGTCTAGAAAACCCAGACTTTAAAATCAGATACGTGGTTTAAAATTCCGTTTGATATGCAGTGAACGACGCATGTGCAGTTACGTTACAGGCGATCCTCTTACCTCAGGAGTAGCAACGCATATATGAATTAAAGTGGAATCTTGTTATAAATATAGCGAAATATTTAGTCTAGCAGACTGGAAGGCATAGGCCATAGACTCCACACACCTTTACGAGCTTCTCCTTAAAAACATGTGACAATTAATATGGAATACCCTTTGAAAAATCAGGGATTTGAAAGCGGGACCCCTTGTGAACGAATGAATTATCAACAACTATTATACCTTAATATGAAATATATTATAATTGTTGTCAGTTAATAATTGTGTTTGTTAAGTTCTATCGAACAAGAGTAAAGTCAATTTCAATCAAAATAAAGATAGATACTAAATGTAGGTACATCTTTATTGGACTCTTCCAATAAGTAATGGGTTAATTGTTTTTTACGAAACTCAAAAATAATACATAAAAATCATGTATAATTTTACCATTAATATCAGATAAATTTATATGATAACAATTCATACTTATTTAAGTATGCAAGTAGTTAAAAAAGAACATATGAAATTAATAAAACTACGAGTGTTTACGTCAAATGCGTGGTCAGATGCGTGGGTAGCTACTACCTTCTACAAAAGAACTCATTGACATCCACGCATTAAGTTACTTTGTTTCATAAATGACTGTAGTAAATTATTTATTTACAAGCAATACAAAACTATAAACGCACACAGCCTCCTTTTTTCCCTGCCTTCCTTATGCCGAAGTTATTGGTCCAAATGATATAAAATATTGTATTTAATGCCAGTTGTAGGCTCGTAATGACATTACATGAAACTATTTTCTTTGTTGGCTACAATGTAAGGAAGTTAAACGTGAAACAATCGCTCCATTTATCGGTTACACTAAATTGTTTGGACAGGCAAATAATTTAAAATGTGTATGTTAATTGCTTTTTGGGTGTATACGAGTACATATATAAAATTTAAAATGTTTAACTAAAAGAAAATAGTTCAAACATTTAAAGAATTTTCTTCTTTCATTCCTTCTACTGGGACAGATTCGTACTTATCCACACACTTTATATAATGGAATCTCTGTTTCTTTAAGATGATGTACGTATATCTCAATAAAGATTCGAGAACGTCGATCGTTGTGGGGTGAAAGTCTACGGACCCACTCCATTAGCAAAAAGGGAAAATGAAAACGTGCGCGTAAAAAGCCCTAGAAATCTCAGCAATAAATGCCCACAAGCGCTAAATTTATTTTTATTGTTTGTTCCACTTAACGAATAAGATTGAAAAATACTTCCAATATTTTCCCGTAATTTATCCGCGTATTTTTTCTCGGAGTCATAAAATATTTACGGGGTTTGGATGAATTCAGGAGTGGATTTGCGAGCCTCCTCTCGTTTTTCTTCGTCAAATTAATTCATTTCCTTGAACAAACAAAATTATTATTCCGCGTCGCTAGCAATTTGGCTTCTCCTACTTGTCTTAGTTAAGACAAACATATTTACGCCGAATTGTATGTATATATACGTAACTATCTCAAGTTTTTACCTTCTGTAGATTTTATGGGTACACTGTAACTCACTTTACCTGATGAAAATAAACCAAAAATATGATTGATACTATTCTACGTCTTTTCATTCTCACCTCATGGTTCTTCATAGGAGGGTTAGAAATGTAATGAAAAACTCCATGATATTACACATTCATTACTTAAGTACAATGTAGAACCAGTTTTTCAGATATCGTATACAGATTAGTAGGCTGTAGAGTACCTAACCTGTGATGTAGAACTAATTAATTTCATTAATTGCTTTTCACAGACTTCATCACAAATTATTAGAAGGCTACAGTCCTACCACCACAGCCACATTATGAAAATTCATTTATTTTTATGTCCCGCTGTTGGGTATAATCCTTTCCGGATTAGTGCACAAACCGTTTTTAGATGTTATTCAGATCAACATTTAAAGACTGCCATTTACCCAGGACTAGCTACTTCACGTTGTCCAAACTACGGAAGCGCGTATAATTTTGTTTCCCACAATCGGTCACCTACCTAACTCGTAGCCGCGTCCGGCATCTAACTTTGTCTATAGTTTAAAATCTACACAATCCAGGACCTATGCGTGCTTCTAACACTGTTAAAGACATTTTAACTTTGTCTATAGTTTAAAATCTTCACAATCCAGGACCTATGCGCGCTTCTAACACTGTTACAGACATTTTAACTTTGTCTATAGTTTAAAATCTTCACAATCCAGGACCTATGCGTGCTTCTAACACTGTTAAAGACATTTAACGTGGAATGTATTAGCCAGACATTTCAGTGTGCATGGCAATGCAATGCAAAAAAGCCAGCCAGTGCATCGCACTCGATTCTCAGAAGTGCAATCAGCGATCTCGGCGGCAGTTACGGCGGATGCAACGATGCACTTTTAGATAGCATGCCTCCGTCTCCAACTCGTGTTCGTGTAATGAGACTGATATGATTAAGATAATACAATCTGTATTTAGTAGGTACATAACGTCGCGTGTTTACATAAGTTATTCGTTATATTTTTTACATAACTATAAGATTTATTATTTTATTATGTATTACGTTAATATAGTAACAAAAGACCTTACATGTTTTTACGAAATAATATACCTAATAATAATATACCTTATTTCGAAAAACACATGTTTTAAAATAATCTTGTAAAAAGTACATATATTCATTTAGAAACGTAGTTGTTTACCTAAAGAACAGTCATTTTTTTGCGAAAAACCTTACACACCAAAGTAAAGTATGAAGTATTAAAATAATATGTACTATACATAATTATAACATTATATCTTTAGTTATCCATTATGCACTGATGCCATTACGCAGGTAGTAACTGGGATTAAGTGTGTTTAATTTAAATTCAATTCATACCTATATACTTTGTACATATGTATGGTCAAATGAACAACCTTTACGTCTCTATATACTAAAGTTATCTTGTAAAACATATCCTTCGTTGCGTGCAAGTGCATCACGTCTTCATTTATGGAGTTGTCGTATTTGGGGGAATGGAGATGAATGCAACTCTTTGTTTCGCAGCTTTATGTCTACTTTTATTACAGGTTGCTACGTAACCTCTGTATCCAACTTAGGTACACATAGCAACGAATGGCTTTTATAATTTTATGCGGAGAATACATAATAAATATATAAGATAACTAATCGGCCAAGCACACATTGTCTTGAACAAAAACTGCAATTCACTTTTTTGCAAACTCTATGCCTGGCTCTACTGACCTCAAGCTGTCACCCGTAAATATAAGCTTTGCATCATATGGCAGCGCCACCTATTGAGCTTAGTTTTGAATCTAAACCATTCTCGGATTCACCTGAAGGCACAAAGAATTTCAATAAAATCGATCCAACCGTTTAGGACTTCCATGACATACACACGCACAGAAGAAGTAGAATTCATATATATAAGATATATGATAATAAGTATGCTATAAGCAATGTAAAGAACTTTTGAGGACACGCGTCGATGTAGATGTCTAAAATCATTGTATTATTAGAATTTTAATGATTGTTAAAGATAAACCAGTCTGAAAATATTGTAATACAGTTTACAAATACTCTGTGTTGTATACATAAAGTGTTCAATTTAACTGAGTGTGTTTATCCAACAGGATCTTGCAAATATTGCAATAAGAGAGGGGGGAACGACCGCCCGCAATGATTCAATATAATCCGACGACATATGTCGCCGAGCTTTTTCTTACGTATATTAAACTTATTTGGGAAAACAATATACGAGGACTGAGACATATTGATGTGTGCTTATGAAATTTATAGCTATCCAAGCACGCATTGTTATTGTGTATTTGGTAAAAAGAACGGGTAGTTACTGTTTAGAATTTGAGGTTGCATAACAACCGAATGCTATTGAAGATATTTTAGAGACAAAAGTAGCAAACGAGCATGCATACCACATGATGTTAAGTAGTTGCAGCCCATAGACATCCACGTATAACCACAAACACGACTGAAATCCTAAGCTCGAACGTAGATACGTTGCAACAGCTTAGTCCTCAGAACTCCCATTTCCCATCTATAATCTGTTATTATTATATGAAATCGAAGTTACTAAAAGCCTTGCAGCAAATCTGATGAATGAAGATTTAACAAATATATCGTGTGCCAGTGTATATTATACCTAAATTCATTCTCTAATACAAGATTAGGTTGTCTCAAAACAAAGCCAAAGCCTATCTTAGCTAAGGGCTCATTTAGCGCGGTTATGAATTCCATTGTTACCCGCGAGACGTGTCTCTCATAGTTAACAAGCTTCTAGGAAAGGAGACGATTCCTGATATAAGTATCCGGACATTTTGTATGGAATGGCCACGAATATGGCGTCTCACACATAAGATGCCATATACGTAAAACATACGGTATTATGTTCCTTTACTAAAAATGTTCTTGCATAATATGGATATTTATTTTATATATTTATATTACTTATACCGTTTTTTTAGATTTTAGGTCATATTAGTTTAAATAAATTCAAATTCAAACGTATGTTTATATTCGAAGTTAGGTATGATCATTGCTTTATTACATTTTTATGGTAAAATAGCACTCTTCAAGAAACACAAAATTTGAGAAACAGAAATTGAACTTGATTTGACGGAAATTCGTATGTTTAATCCCTATATACATAAAGCCATACCTAGTTATGCTACTGCTTTAAAGAATAATAATGACTAATAGAATACAATCTTAAACATGGCCTAGAGAAGTGTTTCTTAATCATAAAACATGCATTAGAAACAAGCTTTCAAGGTTTAAATTGAGTTAACAATGTTGCTTATTTATTTATAAGGATATTATTGGCTACATCATTTGCATAATTATATTTATAATATTCTAATTAGAAACACATATGGCAGGTACAATATGACGTAGTCAAATATTTCCTAACAACACTTACAAGTGAATAATTTCGTTGTATGTAATATGATGGTAGCAAGCGTTTTAGTAGATACATGTTGTGAACACTGCAAAATGTACATTCACCTATATAAAGATAGTAAACAAGCGGCTATGTAAATAAGCAGCTGTATAAATCTCTCCCAATCTCGTTGTTTTCGGTACATCTGGGCTGAAAATTATTTTAGCCGCGCTCCTAATTCTGGTACATTTGCGATGAGCTTAACAAGAACGAGCGAGCGGCGCGCTTTTCATCTTTGAAGCGCAACATTTACATTTTCGTCTCATTTATTTGCTATTTCGGGCAGGCAACCCCCTCCCGCACCCCCGCACCCCTCCCACACCCTCCCTCCAATGAATAAGTCTCGGCGTGCGTCAGAATAAAACGGAATTGGGAAGGAACGCTCTATAAAGTCTAATTAACTTTGAAGTGAATGCACAAATGTAAGGAAATATAAAAAGCTCTGAGAGCGGGAAAAATTTACAACGCAACTCCGACCTCACATTTAAAAAGAGAAACCTAAAGCTAAATTAGGAGTTTAATAAAACAATGAACATCCTTTTAAATAAATATAAATCTTGTTAACATAAATAAACATAAATCACCCGACCAAAATCATTTAGTTAGCGCTTTAGTAAAAGAGGAAGCGAGATGGCGCATGATCAGAATGTAATCGCACAATTCCGTCTTTTATTAAGATATTTACGAAGAAAAGCCGTCGTGTTGTTATTCAGTGGTCGTGTCGTATAAAAATAACGCGTCCCTTAACACAAACCTTTTGTCTCGGCTGGACCCCGCTCTTCTAATAGAAATAATTTCTTTGCCACCCTCTTGCTTGTCATTCGCGGCTTGCTTTTAGCAGGATGCAACTGTTTTTCGTGACAGAACTTCAAATATCTACTTACTAACTTAACTAATAATACCAATAACATTTTTACAAGTAGCGAAGGAGGCTACTGTATACGATTATGTTTTATGTATCGTTTACTACGATAACATGTATCTATTTAATAATTTGTAAACATTATAAATCGACAATAAGTGAAATAAACTAAATGTTATCGCTTTGTAAAATTTCGAACTAATAACACGAAAAGTATTCGCATGTCGATATTTTATGCTCATTTCAGAATAAGTTTAGAACACAGTTCTAATTTGGAATTCTACAAATATCTTCAATAAGTGCGAGGGTTACCTTCCTATATTTTATGGTGCACGCACATCTCGGCCAGATTTCTCTGATAGAAAAACGAGAGGCCCAAACCTCTCCCGAATATAAATCGCCTTGTTATATTTTCCGGAACATTGGGATTCATGAAGTTTGTGGACCCTGACGACATGATTTAACGAACTACCTACTTAGATTCGTATATAGCACATATGTGCTATATATCTTATCTTACATGGTACATATGTCTTACATGGTATGGTATGTCTTACATAAATCTTACATGGTAGGTATATACCTACCATGAATATTTTATTCAAATACAAAAATTCAATTTTAGAGACGTCGGATGCGCGTCATAATTCGTCATCACTATTTTAAAACAACTATTATATGTTAACGAAATAAGTTTAGGTACTTTATTATATGTATTTCACCGAATCATTGCACCTATAACTCTTTAACATATAAGTATTATAAAAATGTTAATTATAGTAAAAGCCTAACTTAAACAATTTAAAGGGAGTTCTTGCCCATACGGCATGGTACCAAGAACGCTAACTGCTTTCCCGCGTTGAATAACTCTACGCGAGATATGAATCAGCCCTCTTGTCACCGGTAGCGTTGATCAAACGTGGGACGAATTGTTTAACAACAATGTTGGCACGCGGAACCCACGTACCAAAGGTTTCAAAGTCAAGCGATGTTCTTTACAAGCCTAACTAATTTTAACAATGTTTTGAAGTAGGAATTTTATTTAGTAGATAATATTTTCAGAAATTCTAAATCAACCGACAGAATTAAAATCTTGTTTATCAGAAACTAATATTAATTCTTCTACTATATCACTTTTTTAGTTAATTAATTGCATTACAACACTTATGATAAGCCTATTTATATATATAAAATTGATTACTTCCTATAATTTATTTACAAACGTCATAATCAACTCTTAAAAAAAGTATATGCCTAAATTATATCGACAGAGTGAATTCAAGCATAAGAACCAGTTTCGGGCGAGCGACGGCTCCGACCAAGTTATTAACATTCGTATGTAAATCAGTCGTTTAATACAGTCAGCGTACTCTTATCATCTCTACACAGATACCACAAAGACGTCCTTCCACGAAAAAACGATTTTTTATTTTAACTTTGATACTTGAACTATGTCTTTAACAAATACTACGATATTAGATATGTGCATCATTACTGATTTCAAAAGAAAGATTAAAATAGTTTTTAAAAATATTACATAGTAGAATAATTATTAGATTATTAGATATTCGTGGTACTTATGTGGGTAGTATTAATTTAATTAAACTCTTATGTACATAACTCACAAGTTCTCTATTGATTCTAACAGCTACGCTTATTAAAAATACTGACATTTAAATACACACACACTTTAAATACACGACGACTTAATACGGAAATTATGAATTATAATTAGATATAAATATAGACAAGAAATAAATTAGTCTATGTAGAGAGCAATCTAATGTACGGACCCTGAAGTACGCATCGAAATAATGTTATTGAAAATGTGTTTATTTTATAACTTATCTATAAGCTCTTTGAATATAATTGACAAACTGTTTGAAATACGAAGTACATATTTACTATCCATTGTGACACAACCACTACCTTAAATTAACAAGTAAAGAAACTCTATTATCTGGTTTGAAGGGTATGGTAAGATTTTACATATAATTATAAGACGTAACAACCTACCACTTAAAGATAGTGTTGTATTTGTAATTAAGTCAGCGTAGTATTCCACCTCTGATTATAACTGATTATAGGCTCTCGTTCGATGCCTTAGACTAAGCACTATTTTTTATTATATGAATTTGTAAAACAACAAATAATCATCCAACAAACTATATCATAAAAACAACACTTAAACGTCATCTGAAACAAATTTGCATTCGTATCTGCGCCATAAATCTTCACATTTATCATGCAGGAATGTTGACTTTGACGGATTTGTAACTCTTTTGAATATCCGACAATAAGGTGATAGCTACGCATAAATTAAGAAAAGAAAAAGGGTGACAAAGCAGCAGTTGCGTAACATAGGACAAAGGGTGAAAGGGTATGAATATGAATGAATTGTTGGGTGAAATTGGGCCATGCTGAGTAAGACTTTTGTTTCCGTCCTTTATTTTTGTTCAGAGGCTGCAATGTTCTTTAATATTTCTATGATTTCTCTTTAGTCGAACATTTGAATGAGAGCCAGTTTTAATGTACTATTTATGTTAATAGATGTTTGTTGTAATGAAATTATATCTAACTTTACCTACTATAGGAACATTCACTATGTTGTTTTGGTTTTAGGATACAAATGGAACAAAACGAGGTCTTATATAATTATAGTTACAAACACATTAAATTATAGTAATATATGTAGGTAGTAACGTCTGTACCTTCATAAATACTGAGTCCATTCTAACTTAAGACGGCGTTCCGGCAAAGTTGCCACCTTGGGTTGCGCATTTAAATCAACCTATGTTGCTTAGGACTGTGGTCGCGTGCAACTTCTCGTATTTGCTCCATAATTATACGCTATAAAACCAAGTACAATTTCAAATTAGTACTGCCTACATAAATTATAAATTACTGGGCATACATTTGTCTTGTTTTATATTATAAAATAGTAGTCAAATAAGTGAAAGACATTAAAATTAATTAAACAAAACAGTCTTAATTATATTTAGCAATCCCTATCAATGTAGAGCTTTAAGAAGACGTACGTAAATTACAATATAAACTTTCCATATACATAAACACATGGGTTATACTGTAGGCACAACACATATTAAGTCAGACCTTTATTTGGTAAAGGTACGGCCCGGCTTAATCCGTGGTCCGTTCGGAGTTACGCCCTCGCCCGGGCAATTTAATAAATACCCGCCTAAAACAGGGAAAGCGGGAAAGCGGGAAATTACGCCGCCCGAACCACTATGGCAGTAAAACTTTAGAGCCGAGTGACAGATAGAGCGGTCACGGAGGATTCGAGCTTTGAGGTTAGAGGAAAATGTCTCTAGTAATTTGGACTCCTTAGTTAAGTAGAGTATCCTATACATAAAACTATATCAACATAGTTAGAGAGCTCTTTAAGACATAAAATTACTATCTTATTACTACTACTACTGACAAAAGTTACGTAAATTAATCGATTTAAAACATAATAAAAATGGCATGGCAAATTAAAGTGTAGATCAAATAAATAAAGACAAAATAAGTGTAGCTATCTACTGTAATGATTTGAAGTAATATTACCTACTTAATTTGGAAAATTCTTAATTGTAATGCGCATACTATTTATCTCATAAAAAATAAAGGATTCTTTTAAAGAGAATTTCGAAATAAATTAAAATGTTAATGAAAGCTAATATTAAAACACCTTCAAATATCATTGTAGAGACGTCCAGCCAGTTGGAACATACAAACTGAATTAAAAAATTCGAAAAACATTCACCGCGAAATGAATCAAGTTGATCCGTTAAAATTACGAGACACAAGATTGTCAGTTATGTTTGTGGAGACTGAATGTGCCGAATCGCTGAACGGCAAAGTGATCGTAAATCTTGTTCTACGTTGGTTGAAAATAAGCGTCTGGACCCATGAAATTCGATACTGAATCTCTCGAATAATTATGCTAATTCACGGTTAAATCAAACGGTCAGACGTATAATTATACAAGACAAGTTCGAACGTCGACCATTAATCATCAATTAGGTAAATTAGTACTATTTTTTTGCTGAATAAACTATTGCCTATCGATAAAAGTAAAAGAACTGTGAAACGTACCTATGTACCTACCTATCTACATATCTTTACTAATCCATGTTTCTAAACGTTCTTCCAACTCAATAGAACTAAATATTTTTAAAGCACCGTTTTCGCATATTTAACAATAACTAGGTTTAAACCATTTTTATCCCACAGTTGGACACAGGTATCTCTATAGATTGGGAAGGCATACTACACCACGCTATTCCAATGCCTGATATAACACATTAATTTATTCATGATAACCATTTTTATCTCATTAACCAACGATTAAAACAATATAAAAATCGAATAAAAAAACCTGCCGAATATAAACCTAAAACAATACTATTAGACAATAATATACCTTAAAATGTTGTATATAGAGTTCACAATCATCTGTAAACTGGCTAGAATTCAAGCAGTTTGGAAAGTAAAACGAGTTCGTTCGAAGTTCGAACGCGCGCCTTTTATAAATACTACGCGGCAACCATGTTGCCCCGCGCGCCAATCAGAGAGCATTCCTACGAGGAGAAAAGTAATGGCGGACACCTATGTCCATTATCACTCCCTATCATTATATCGAGAATGGCCGACAGGCATATTCGTATTTTGGACGGAATTAAAAATGACAAATTAAATTTGTTTCGTAGCATGAATGTTATCTAAAATTATGAACTTCATAGAAGTTAAGGTATCATAATGTGCATTCGCACGCTATTTTAATATTTAGTAGGTAAGTGAATACTGCTGATTCATTTCGTTCCCCCGTTCCAAAAGCTTACTTAACCTAATTGATGTATATAAGTATAGGTACTTAACAGACAATATTCACTAAGAAAAATAAAATTGCCCATGTAATTAGTTACTACACCTATTCTAAAAATAATTATGTAATTAAAAGAAAACTTATTTGCCAAAGGTTGCTAAAAGTAAATACCTATATATTTTTTTTACTTTCATCATATTGTAGGAACCTTTATACGAGGTAAATAGGTAATTAGTTAACTGCTAATTAGACGACTGGGAACTCTACTATCAAAACCCTTAAACTAGCTAATATATTCCAATTACGAGATAACAGCCAAGTTTAAGTACGAGCAGATATTTACATTTGAAGCGTATGATAACTCCAACACTGAAATATTAGAACAGATGTTCGGGGTGAACGACCCTGATGCGCCGCGGCGACTCCATCTTGATTTATTTATTTATGCGCCCGCGCATTCAATCAACGTGGAAAGATTTTCTTAATTGGGCAGCCAGGAATAACATGATGGAGTGACAACATTTTAATTAATTTATAGTAAATTTTATCTTTTAGTACGTGGACATACTTGACTAAGTAGGTATCTATAACTAATACATATTAGGGATATTTTTAAAATGAAAAATCTATTGACACGGTTTCAGAAAAATACCCACACGTATGACGTACAATAAAGTGGCATGACAATTTATTATGCCATCATGATCCTGCTCCGCAAGTACATACTCTGTATTTTTATGTCTTTTGTGTTGTAGGTATATTCTTATATATATTATTGTAATGACAATCATAACTAAAATATACCTACTTATCTTATCCCACATTTACGTAATTATCGGTATTTTTTCTTTTTTTATTTTTGCAAATTATTGCAATAATAACATACCTACGTATTTTAGCGTTTCATATCTATGTTTCGGTCGTAAGGAGTAAGTTCATAAGGAACATAAGTATATATTTTCTGTAATGTTATGTCCAAAGATACGAAGCTCTATTCGTATAGTAAACATGGCATAAAGACACAAATACTTACTAAAATATTTGTCCCTATTTTTGTATCATCTAACTAGTATCTAAATAAATCTCTACATTATCATTACATAAATATGAATTACATATACCTGCCTACCGAGATACTAAGTTAAATTCCTTTATAATCGTCACAACAACAAGAGAAAAATGAAAACAAAAATCTTTTTTTAATCCTCGAGAGATACCTATAATTTGGGATGTTTATAGACAGTTGGAGGGCGGAAGAATACAAGAGGAGGTGATTTAAGAAAATTACATTATAAAAAGAATGAAAAGAAACGAGGGGATAGGGCGAATGCGGTGGTGTTCAAAGGACGTTATTATAAAATGTAGCAATTTAAAATCAAACATAAGGCACTAGCCCTACAATAAATTTGTAGCTAAAGCGATGGGTCTATAGAGTCCTATTTCTCGTGTACCAATTCCGAGTTTAGAGAGTTCATAAAGCTACAAAAATACTTTTTAAAAAATATTTTGTAGAGAGCTTGTCAATTAATTAATTATGTAGATTATTCTAGGTTGTAATACAACTAAATAAATTATTTGCTACATGCAAATACCTATAAATAAGCTTTGATAGCGATTAACACAATAGACTAATAATGATAGCAATAAAAATAAATACCATAAAATGTTTTGACCACAAAATTTGTTGATATTCAAAAATACGGCACGTGAAAATATAAGTATAAAAATACATATCAATAAATATCCATTGGATAACAAATTACGTAGAAGTCATTTTATTATTTGTTTAGGTAACTTGAGTAACTTTTACGATTATCACTAGGTACTCAACGTATATATCGATATACCTCATTTATTTGTGTCAAAATTTATCGCTTTTAGTTTGTTCTCCGAAAGTGAAGTAGACATCCAATACTACTTACTATTGTCTTGAAATTCTAAAAATTATTTGGTTCTAGCTAAATCGAATTCGATACTTCCTCTTTTAAAATGGTATAAAAATTGTACGTAGGTATATTTGTTAATTATCATACAAGTAGTAGTGTGCATGGGTACGGGATAAAATTTTAAAATCTGTCTTTATTATGCAATGAGGTTCAATTAATAAACGTTATATATTTATATGTATTATAACATACATACTTGGTGGTATTTTTCATGTTTCATAAGAGATAAATAAACTAAACAGTATCAAAGAATTTCAGGAATAAGTAGAGGAAAGCGTGAGATGTATGAATATCTTAAAGGAATTATCATACCGTTACCAAATCTAAATGGAGGTTTCTGTGTGTCTACCCATTACTGTCCTACGGCTGGCTTCAAGTTTCAGCTCAGAATGAGAAGAGTTAGACCTTACTTCACCCTGTAAGTCAAATAAGATAAATACCTAGACTTCACACACATTTGAAGATTTTAGGGATAACTCTTAAGCATGCAGGTTTTCTTATGCTATAAGCATTACCGTTAAAACAAGTAGTAATTAATTTCTCATACGCACATCATTTCAGAGGTACCTATGTGCCACGGATTCGAACCGTAGGTCCTCCGAAAGTTAGTTCCTGGTCTTCTACTAGGCTATACTATTATTATACATTGTTATTACATACCTATGTACGTAATAACAGTGAATACTATATTTTATATGAATCTACCCAGATGAATATTAAATATAGTAATTATGGTACCACGGATACGAAGTCGGATACAAAACTTATCAAGCGCAATATGACTTCATATAAAAACATTTAAAAAATGAAAAGGTTTTCAATAATTATTAAGAAGGTCAACTTAGCTTATCTAAAATTTAATATTATCTTATTAATTAATTATAATACTAAAGGTAATAAAACGCGATGTGCGGCCATTGCGTTTTATTTTCTGTGAAAATTATTTACTTAATACCAGTTAATACCAAGCTATAATTACCTAACTCTACAACAAGTGTAAAAGTCTTGAAGCAAGTTTACGTGAGAGATTTTACTGCTGCCTTTTCTCAAATTGGAAAAGCAGACACGGTTTGAATCTACGCTACGGAACTTAGCTAATAAAAACTTTCATTGTTACCCGATAGTATCAGCTAAGGAACTCTTTCATTCAAGCCAAATGCTGCTATTTCGACAGAAAATCGCTCCAAACTTCTTAGATCAAATGACACTTAGGTAGTCAAGTATATGTATGTTTATATCATGTTTACCTAGCACTTCCATCAACATATAACCCATTTCGGAGATATACAATTATCGTAAACCTTTCCGTCACAATTTGATTTAACAATGGTAGCAAGAGACTTTAAGACATTAATATTATCAATTTTGTGAACGTTATTAAAACTTTTTAAATTAGATTTTAGATAAGGTTGAAGTAAACGAAATGTTGCGTTTTATAACTTCATTGGCGGGGCAAATTTTAAACGAAGATATTTCGATTGACTTTTTATTAAATTTCTAAGAATGTAAAAAATTAAGTATCTAAATTTCTTTTAATTTACCTATGAAACTATAATAATAAGATTTACATGTCTAGCACTAATATTACATACATATGTACCGTAACGGAATTTCGTAAATAAACAAGAGAATAAGTGTCTTACCACCACAATATTGTAGGTATAACTACATATAGGTATATACGTATTTTAGTTTGCTCAAGCGGTAAAGTGGCACGTTATTGTAATTAAACCCGAATACCTTTTACCCGCGTGCGGCAATTAGGTACAAAATATTCTCGAGAAAATCTAATTAAAACGTTCATCCGCAAGATTCCGCTGAGTATAGAAACTTTGCAGATTCCCCGCTCCGTGATAATGGCCCGACGAATTCTTCAAATGTCTCCGTCGGCAAATGTTTTCTTACTCACTTCAAATGGAACGCTGAAGGGTATCTATAGAGATGTAAGTACGTTAGCATTTAAAACACTTTTAAGTGATAAATTCCTCTGAGGAGTTTTTGTTTCACTAAGTTAAAATTTAAATGTACCACGATATTTTATTTATATTTAATTATACAATGGTAATACAAATAGCAAACAAGTTTGTGAGTTAGGTTTTTTATGTGAGAAAGGTTTCTATCAAGCACGCAGGCCACTTGGGGTCACTGCATCACCTATAACCTCAATCAGGATTGAGGTCCTTTGAGGTGGTACGCAGATGCGTTACTACTACCGAGGACTGAGCCCAGCAACCGCACCTCGCCATCCGATATATAAGAGTTACTTCACAGTTATGAACTCATATAATATACATAGTTCTTTCACCTGTCGCATGATAGTAAATGGATATTGCCACTTTTGACAAAAATAACGAATGCAAAATGGACAGGTGCCGATCACAGGTGCATTGCTACTATCGACAATAAGTTTAACGTACCTTATTTGTAGCAAACGAAAACATAGCAACTGTACATCGATTTTAGGTATAATTCAGTAAAATTCTGTGGCGGTTGTACTGCCATAGTACTTCCTTGTCAAGTTTTTTTAATGACATATTTCGTGTCAGGGATGCATTAAAACGAATTACGTACGTACGAAGTAGGATTAAAAATAAATATAAATTCTGTATTCTATAAGTGTTTTGCTAATAGAAGGCATTATCTATAAACTACTTTGACCCCAAAAGATATACCCAGTGTAAGATTGTAAGTTAAATTGTACCTACTTAATGTAAACATACACCATTATAATACATAGGTATATTTCTTGCTACAAAGACAGGGATAGCCTAGTGGTAAAATCTTACCACTAGGCTATCCCTGTCTTCTTACGTAATCACGTTCTCACACATATGTCTTCCTACGGAATTTGTATCCTGGATCAAATCTTTTCTTTTAATACTTACTTTAACGGTTAATTTAAACACCGTGAAAAAACATGCCTTTATAAATTTTTCACAATTTTGTAAAGTCCACAAATTCTTTGTAATTTTACACTGGACCAACGAGGTGAGGTATGGCCTAACTCAGCTCCTTATAAGAGAAAACCTACATCCACTCGTATATCAGTTATAGTGTAATAAACATTAGTATTTTGTTAACAATTATTTCGTGGTTCGACTAACACACCTATGTTTTTTACAACGTACTTACAAATAAACCAAAAGCTCAACTAAATACGTCTATGTTTGACGTGTAAGATGAAAGTCTTTTCTATAATCTCCTAGACACAGCTGTAAGCACGAGCAAACAATATTTAACTATAGTATTAATATAAAACAATATGACAGCGTTGCTAAGAGTTCGCTACATAAAGCTCGCCCCGAGAATAAATGGATTACTTATGTCCACGGCGCGCCATCTAGCGGGGGGTGCGCGAAACTGTATGAGTTATTGTTATTGCATGGATTTCCCCGCTTCCGGTCGTGTTTTCACTCACACCCCTCTTGTAAGGAAACTCGTAAAAATCTGGCCGAAATATCGTATTAAATTGAATGGTACAATTTACAAAACAGGATAACATTAGACCCTAATACGCCATTTGTATTGGCGTGTAATAAAAATAAAAAACAATCAACATATTTCCCTTTTTGGCACCTGTTATCTAGTAATAGGTACATTTGTCTGTGAGGGTATCGATACAGGAAATTAAACTAATTTACTAGAATTAAATTGATATGAACTTCCTAATGAAAACCGGTACGATAATATGCAGACAGATTAGCCCAAACTTTCAGCTATAAAACTAAAGCAGTTTACATACTCGCATATTCGAATTTTACATAATTATTTAACCGTCCTTTTTATTCTGGTCATCATTCTATTGTCCCATTGCTGGGCTCGTATTACCTTCCAGAAGGAAAAGGGTTTGAGCCATCAATATAAATAAATAATATTTTTTCATTTATCTCTACTCTAATTCCTTGTGCTGGAAATGTCATGGACACAAACGTACATGGAGAAAAACATATAAGACTTAGACCCCTCTATATCTATGTTAAAATCCATCAAAATCGATTCTTCGTTACACGTTACACGTTAAACGTTGATACTTTACCTATAAAATATATATAGTATAATATCGACATAATTTTAGTCAATACTAATAAAATAAATATTTCATTTATAGACAGGTACATAGAATAATAATACTTGTTAACACTGCATACTTTTAGTCATATTTATGAGAAGTTTATATTTATATCCCAAGTCATAAATCTTTTTGATGATACACACTACTAAATAACAACTACGCAAGTAGTTACTTTTTGATTGTGTCATTTTTAATGAACATCTTAATAAGCTAGATATATGTAATTAGGCACAGACGCGTATGTTGTTGTAGTTATAGGCATTCTCATAAAAGAAACTTAAAGATAAATAAGGATAAATACATAATACAGGCGAGGCGAAGTGGAACGCCAGCGGTCTTATTAACGGTGGCCGTAAACTGAGCGAAGCTTCGTTAGAGTCAGCCGGACACATATTTCACATTGAGGGAACACCCGCGTCGCCATTGCCCTAAATGAGTTGGAATAGGCACACTGACTCTCTTCTAACATACAGTGATTGACTTCTTTTGGTTTCTACGTGATTATAGCAGACAATTAAGAATAAATCTTCTGTTGATTAAAGCAGTATTGTTGTTCATAAAGACTACTTACACAATAAGTACGTGATAACGTAACTTAGCGTGGTAGCCGTTACCTAAGTTAAAGACGACGCTGCATTGGCGACTCCTCTGGTGTTGCAAATGTCCATATACGATAGTAACTGCTTTCCAACAGGTGGCCTGTCTGTTGTGTTAGTTTAAACAATATAAAAGTGAGTGATCACCGAAGTCCTCATAAGTATTCTCGTTAGGAGGTAGAACTATAGCTCGGTCGTGTAAAGTTCTTGGTGCTTGACCGCAGCCACCTAAAAAAACACCGTGAAGCGATTCCTATTTCGATTAGAGAGAGACAGAGGTTTTTCTCTACACTTACATCCAAATCGACTATCTTAGTGTTCAAGAGCGGCAACGTATTTGCATACGATCTCAGATAGAACTTCAGTCCTGTTTTATGTTGCAAGTGAATGTCTATGGACTGCAGCGACTTAACATTAGGTAGCGTG
>DWON01000898.1:0-28127 GCA_018251015.1 Phocides pigmalion okeechobee | reverse complement strand
ACTGATTTTGAAAACTTTAATTGGCTCTCCTGTAAAATTAGGTCTATTCGCGTTGTGGCCCTTTTGTTTTGAAGTAGCGATATATGAAATAACAGGTATCTATAGTAACAACCATTTTAATATAATGATAGCGAGGTAATCAATTTGGAATAGATACAAAAAATTTGATAATTTTCGTAGTTCATACCTGCCACCCTGCTTCCAGAGCCACCCCTCCTTGTCTGGGTTGAAGAAGGTATGCATGAGATCATTACCGTCGTCCTCGGGGATCTTGAACGGCTCCGTCTTTATAGACTCGTATAGAGACTGAAAACCATAAAAATTATTATTTAATTACTGTTTTACGTAAGTATCTACTTTTTAAGCTATAAAAGACCGTGTAAGACACTAAGTTTTATGTAAACGGTACAGCCTACGAACATTTGCATCTAATAGGTTTGAAGTTCCATTTTAGCTTGTTCGTAGATGCATTGTTCTCTCGTTATGAGGATATTATGTCTAATTTGTGTGGGGAGTAAACTTATATCTCCAACCAAATCGCTAGAATTGTTCATCTGCGAAGTGTGAGAATAGCGGTGGTACCTGCCCGATTTAACCACAGGCCTACTACCAATATATGTAATAATAATCATGTCGATCAAAAGTTATTATAAAAACTCGTATATTTATTCTGTCAGAATAATTATCATTTTAACGATCTTCAAAGTTTTTTTCATATCAAAAAAATATTGATAATAATGATATTATTTAATCGAAAAGAAAATGAAAGTGTATTTCTACGAATATATTTTGCTTTAAAAATCAACGTGTTTTTTTTTTATTTTTACTAACGTAATTATAATACACTAAAATTAAAATCGCATCTTTACCAAGTGAAAGCGTAGCACGCAACGAAATTCAATCGTCTATTTAATATTTGTATTACTACTAAAATATACAATCGCAATAAAACATAATACACAATTAAGACCCACCTATTAAAAAAAATACTTTTACAGCGAAACGGTACGTTTATTGATAAATAAATTCATTGTACGTAGTGCACTTACTTCGAAGCGTTATTTCTAGCGACTGACTACTTCAGTGCACGTTGCAAGAATCGTTTTATCAAACTCTCCGGTATTTTATAGATAAGGAGGCCATTATATTGACATCAACTATCTTATTTACCGTTTCCCAATTGACGTCATGCTAACTAACAAATTGAATTTGTTTTGCTTGTCTAAACAATAAGCAGGTCAAAATAATTAGCTTTGTACAAATATTTGTAATATTTCAGTCGTTATCTGTTTTATTTGATTTATTTAGGCACGTTTGTTAAAACGGACAGATAAATATGCCTATTGTTACCAAATTTATTTATAATGGATTCCAATTCAATATGGAACATAATGTCGCATTGTGTCTGAGTTATCTCTACTATAACCTCTTACTTAAAGATCCATTGAATAAGTTCCACTAACAAATTTACTTAATGTATATACATAACCTTACCCTTACCGAAACTATATTCTACTTCTTCTGGTTATTATCTGCTGCCCACATTATTTTGTGCCTATGTTTTTCCGTTGTCTAAGAAAAAATATAGTTCGATATGATTTGAGATTAAAAAAAACTAGAATTATATAAAATGTTGTCCGTTATTTACTTATTTATTTTTCTTTAACACGAAACTACTGATAACAAACACACAAACCTAGATTTCGTACATAGTATCTGTACTTCTGACCTCGACATAGGCACGCTATGTTATCTTAAAGCTGAGAAGATTAAAACTAATTTGAGTTAAATAACCTTCTTTTTAAGAAATATTCTATAAGCGCCTAAGAATATATTACGCGGGCAAATTACCAATTCACAAATTCTTCAATTCGTAATAAAGCCAGCGTTTTTTTATTTATGTGTTTTGTTTTTATTTCTATCTTTTTTGAGTTTTAGACCTGTGTTTGCTGAATTGATTTGAAAGCAAGGTGACCATCTTAAATACCAACAATAGCAACGAATGTACATGCGACGTTAGGTAGGACTTTTGTTCTATTTGAGGTAGTATATTAATACCATATACTGCATATACCATAGACTGCAGCGATAACTAAATACTATGTATCTGGCACGGTCGTTTGCTACTTTTTTATGTAAGAAGAAGAGCAAACGAGCATGCAAACCGCCTGATGTTAAGTAGTCACGTACAACCACAAACACGACTGAAATCATATCTGAGCCCAAACGTAGATACGTTGCTACTTGTAAAGTAATACTTTACGGCGGATTATGAGGGCGGCTATGGTACCTCCCCGATTGAACTATTATCTCCCACCTTGAACATAAAAATAATATAGCGAATACTATACTTTTGACTTATAATAAAAAAGAAATGTGGTACCCCGTTATATGAATAACAGTTATACATATACAAGTACCATTACTTCTTTCAATCAAGCCCTACCTTCAATTACTTGGAATAGCTGAAGTTATTCCCTCAGAACGAATCACATAAATAGGTTGTAATGATGATGATGTATTATAAAAACTTATGAGATCTCGCGAATCGCTCATTTATATATGTTACCGTCAATCTAGTATTAGCTATGGCCGATTGATATTTGTAATGAAAGAAAGTTCAACTATAGTGGAAGTTTTGACCCCTTTACTAAGAACTATGAGATCTTTTAAATACCTTAAAACATTTACATACACACTGTGCACAGTTATAATACGCACGTGGGTATTATGGCACTATGCTATGGGTATCTGGCATCTAAAACCTGCTTTAAATGCGGGTAATAACGCTGGGCACAACTACAACACAAATAGTTTCAAGCCAAATTTAAAGTAGATAGTTGCAAACTGTTTTTTATAAAATAGAAATAACAAACGAGCATGCAGTCTACCTGAAATCACTGTGTCCCATAGATGTCTCAAACCGACTCCATATAAAACAGGGGGTCCCGCTTAAAGTCTTAACATATGCTTAGTTAATCCTGAGTACCAAAATGGCCACCTAATTTGGAAACACGGCCATATAAAAGTTGGTTGAAATACTATATTAATAACGTAGTAGTTAAGTGTCAGTTACGTAGAATTCAGAGTTAATTGCAGCCATAATGCACTCACCAAGAGCAACTCCTGAGGCAGATCGCCACCGTTGTTGATCCCGCGGTTCATAGCGACGAACTGCTCGGGCGTGGGCTTGTCCTTCACGCTGGGGTTGTGGAGCGACGTGTTCAGCATGATTATCGCGAAGCTGAGCACGTAACACGTGTCCGCGTTCGTGAATATGTCCGGGTTCAGCTGGCAGTAGCGTTGCGCGAAACACTCCATCATCCGGTCTATCTTTTGCGCTTCGCCCGGCAACCGAAAACTCCACAGGAATTGTCTGGAATTGTAAAGTTGACGTGACGTCACTGCTTATATTGTAAAGTGGTAGAATGACGTTTTGTTTTTGTAAGTAATCGTCTTCAGATGAAACTTCAATGCGGGCTACAGCCCAAACAATATATTAATTCCCAACTACAATTGAACCTAAGCTACTGTACTGTAATAATTATAAACAGTTATCCTTATTTCATACAACGCAGACTGGAATAATGTAAAACGCAAAATAATAATTTATGTATATATAATGTATAATAATGTAAATGTAATAATGTAATAACTTTAACATTATCAAGCCGCATGTATATCTCGTATCTTAAGTTATCTAGTGCGGGTAGCTGCTTATCCTTACTTTTCAAGAGATACAAAAACTTCACAACTTAGTTTGTATTTTAACCGAATATACTACAAACTGTTTTATTATTTAAAAAAAAGTAGTTAGGGAAAACCACAATTATAAGTAAATTAGAGACTATGGTTAATGGTAGAGTCGAAAAACGGTAAAAAAAAGCATTTTTTTCATCAATTTGGTTTTGATATATGTTATGATGTATAATACAATACAATACTATTTGGTGTACACTAAAAGATTTTTATATTATATTGTATTTAATGAGGCAGTACAGAATAAGATAATTGTGTGTATACGATGAACTAATAATAATTAAAGAATAATTTATACACTAATTGGCATTTCGATAACACATTATTATTGGTAGTAGAACAATAGTTTGCTCGGGGAAATACCACCGTCGTTCTCATAATCCGTTTTAAAGATTTTTTTGTGTTTCTATTGTACAGTTGGTAGCCGGCTTTTATAATACTACCGTATTAAAATTACTCAAAGTATCAACGCATCTATGTACGACCACAGATTATAGTATAGTTATAGTGTAAATAAATATAATATTCAGAGTAAGGTTTTGTACCTTAATTTTAGATAAATTTCTTTGTTTTTTTATAAATATAAAAATTCTATAAACTAATTACAGATTTGTATTGGTACATCAAATTATCGGGAGTTTAGTTGCCTATATAACAGGCTTCTCGCCAAGCAACTGTCGAATCGTCACAGGATGGAATCTATTATTGTAATGATTATGTTCTTATGTTTGTGGCATTGTCGTTTACAATTATAAATATAAATAAATGTGTGGGGCTTCATTCCCGTTTGAAGTGAGATGTTGACGTCCATAGGCAAAAGCGACCACTTGGAGCATACGACCTGCACGTTTCTGTTTTTGTATTAAAAAAACATATTTAACCTAACAAAAGGATTTTTGAAAATCATTTACTACTTTGTTTTTATTCAATATGCCAACTATATAATGTGATAAACAAACGCATAAAACAAAATCGCCCGACAGGGACAAACAACGTCGTTAACCCGGGAATAACACGGATATTCATCACAGTTGCATGCTCGTACGTTTTCCTCTTCTCGAAATATTGGAACTACCGAAAATTTATGTTGGTAAATAAAAACACAAATAAGCGTAGGCATATTCATATAAAGTATAAGACAATTTGCAAATTATATTTGAAGTTATTTTATTACCTGTACAATTATATAAAGTGAAACATGGCCCAGTTCTTTGTTTGTATTCGTTACTTGCTTAAAAATTATCGCTACAACTTATCTCAAATTTCATATACGCTCTGCATACCTGTACCTCTGGTCTCGTTAAAGGCTATTATGCTATATTCCTTTGCAATTGAGCACTGAACAAAAACAATTATATTAAAGATAATCTCATATTAAGATGTTTTTAATAACGTTTTGCTATTCTGTTCATAGCAAGTTTATGCAGCCGCATGTTAGCGCTTGTATTAAATAAGAGTGCATACGGAAATATCAATGCGTGTTTTGTCAATTTAAAAAATATTTTCAATTGCAGAATAACATGATTATTTGGTCACTTAAAAGTTAGTTTTTTTATCACCGAATCATTATAGATCGATAAAAAGTTTTTTTTTAATTAATGATACAAATAAAGTACTTCGCTTGATATATTATTTCTTTAACAATAATATCGCTAAAATAATATAACATCAGTGCCATAATACGGTAGGTATTTCGACAAATTTCCGTATATTTATTTAAAATAGAATTAGATATATGTATTGGTAAATATAAAAGTAAGATGGTAATAAAATAATGTTACTATCCTGTTGCCAATGAATACTATAATGAGCGGAAAACATAATTAGCAACTCTACCTTGGCAAAATTTACACCCTAAAATAATTCACTACATCATACTTAGTACATTATGTGCTAGACAGACAAATATAATAGACTTATCGTCAGACATGTAACACTTACGATATTTTTATTGTGATTGTTGTTCTATATAAATGTGTAAGTACTCATTAGTATAATACTCAATACTAATACTAGTACTCAATAGATATTACAACTAAAATACGTTAACTGCATCCAAAAAGTATTCATGAAAACAAAAAGGATACAGTAGACAATTTAATGAGTATTTTTGTGTTCCTTCTAAAATTACTCATACATTTAATTTATGTCATAAAGCTAGCAAACCACTTAAGATCAGTCTACCTAATCTTAACTGGTCGCTACAGCTCAAACAGTACTGAAATCATATCAGAACGCCTATGAAGATGCGTCGCTACTCCTAAACATTAAGATGGTCGCCTCGCTGGTGCGGCTAAATCCACCTCTCCAACCGTAACACAAGAATTATTTTACGGCGGATTATGAGGATGGCGTTGGTACTTTCTTGTTCGAGTTATTAATCAAAAGTGTAAAAAAGTGCAATAAGTAATGCTTTATGGCGGATTATGAGTGCGAATCTAAATCAATTACATAAACATTATATCGTTCTACAGTAAAATACCTTCGTTCTGCAATCGGATATCAAAAATAAAAGAGAGATTATGGAAATCCGTTACCCATATCAGTTACGCAACTCACCTAAGTGCCTGCACGAGAATCAAGTCGGTAAAGTCGTGGAGTTCGACAAAAGCCCTTAGCACCGCCTCGTTGAACTCTGATCGCTCGCCGAGGTAGTCCCCTATCGCCGTTTTACTCAGCCCCTCGCCTTTGTGAAGAAACTGCGCCACGTCCTCGGGTGTCCTTTGAAGTAATCCATTCTCATATAGGTACTCGATGCCTGAAAAAGATAATTTTATCGTTAGAATAGGTAACAAATAAATTCGGTAAAGTTACAGTCATATGAGAAATATTTGTAAACGTATAAGTAAGGAACTAAATCTTTCTGGTATATAAACAAAATTTTCACACTTAACATCTGAAGAATACCTAAATCATCTATTCACTAAACATTTAAAAATGTCCGCTTTTTCACAACGTTAAATTGAATACGTACCAAATAAAAAATACCTTTTCTCAAACATTTTGAAATAACGTTATATTCCAATATACGCCTGTTTTTACCCATCACACTACATGCTTACCTACAATCAACTACACTTGAGCTATTGCAACGTGGAACTGGGGGTATATAGACATTAATATTGAATAAAAACGAAACGTTATCCGTTTTTTTCGTTCACTATCTGACAGATCTCTTCATACGCTTTGGATTATAACGTTATATTATATTAGAAAGAAGCAATTAATAAGAATAATCATAATTTAGTAATTACTGTACAGTTTATAATGAGCGTCTAGTTATTTTGATGCGGGCAAAGACTCGGTTAAATGTTAGTTACATATAAAACTTATTCATAAAAGGATAATTCTCGGTATTAATAAATATTCATACTATTTTAACTCAAATAACACGAAAAGCACTTAGTCTAAGGGACTGGGGAGTAAATACAGATGTACCTGTCTAGGTATGTAGGTAGTTGATACACTCTTACCCGTCGCTGGGTAATGACCCCTTAATCGGCACTACCCTACGATCGACCTTGCCCACATATTTGCAAGGTCCCGGACAAAATGTTAATTACGAGCTTTCATTATCACATCTCGCTTTAACTATTTTATTTCCCACTTCTGGGAATTTAGTGCTCGTTACACTGTATACCACGCTAAGCTTTAATGAACATTGATACAGCGATTCAAAGAACAAGATACCACTTACATTTTAAACAAATCATCTCTAAAACTGAAGCTACAGCGCTTAAACATAACACTCATTAAAACAATAAACATTAAATATCATATACAACTGGGGAAGACCTGTAGCAGATTATTCTACGTTACTTCAATAGACATTTGATCTATGTATTCATAAAAACAATATATCAACCTAAACTTATAACAATTGGCCTGCAAAACTCAGAAACTCTGTGTAAAACTCAATATTCATCAAAAAAGTAAAATACTGAAAGTCATCTACCCACAATGGAGTGAGACCTCGAGTATACTTCATCACGCATTTTCAATGCATATTGAATTTTTGCATCCATATAAAAAAATCTACCGACTTAAACTTAAATCAAGTCGTCTATGATACTCTGAAACTTTATATAAAACTCAACATTCATCAAAAAAGTGAATATTGAAAGTTATTTCCCCACAATGGAGTGAGATCTCGAGTATACTTCACCACGCAGATTCAATGCATATTGAATTTTTACCTCCATAGAAAAACTACTAACTTAAACTTCAAGCGAATCGCCTATAAAAATATGAAGCTCTGTATCCACAATCGTCAAGAGTCAATGTTAAAGGTTATCTCCCCACAATTACGAGAAGCTACGAATGTGCAAATAAATGAATAAAGCATACTAAACTGCGCTATTTCAACGCGTATTGGATCTGACCATCCGTGAAAAAACATCAGCTGAAACTAAATAAGTCTTGTGTAAAACTCTGTAGCACTATAGAAAACCCAACATTCATCAAAAGAGTAAATATTAAAGGTCAAACAGTACGAATAGCTTCGGTACTCGAGACGAGAACATCGATGTATAGTGATGTAGGTAGTCGATACAGAGTCTTAGCCATAAGCGGGTAATGACCCCTTAACCGTCGCTACCCCTCGATCGACCTTGCACGCAAGGCCGAGACACGACGTCGAAGTGCATTCCATTATTATTTGTAAATGACGTTTCCAAATATAGAAAACATGTGCTTTCTCGACTTCTATACAATTCGATGATAGCATTTATTGATGTTCAAAAAGTTTTATATGAGGAATCTACTTTTCATTAAATTATTTTCATTACCCAGCACTAAATTATCGATTTGTAACAATAGCAAAAGTGTTTTTTTCTTTATAATTATGGTTAAATAGCACTATAAAATAATTAGCAATCGTTGGATTTTCTTCGGTTCCATAATCTACCATAAGACCATATATGCAAAATTTACAATGACGTGTTCTATAAACCACGACAAAATAATGTAGTAAAATTACAAAGGGGGTATCGTTGGAAAGATGAAAAAAACTATGGGGGTATAGAGGTTCTTATAGTACTTTTTTATTTGCTATCACACCATATATTTACCAAAACACCTAAAAATTGTTCTCCAATTCGTATTACGAAAAAAGCCGAATGAACTTGAGTAATAGGCTATTAAAAAAACCTATTTGGACGTTATAAATTAGCAAAAAGTTTATTTACGCCGCCGACAAGACATAAAAACTCACTAGACGAAGGTATTACGTAGATGACGCGTCAAACAGAAGCAAGATAACACAAACGACTCCGTTAACCTTTTTCCCCCTTTCTAGAGAACATAAAAACAAGTCGCGGTTGACAACGTATTTGCATTCGTTGTTAGAAACTAGTAAAACTTCACAACTTTGGAAAAACCCTTATTAATAGTAACACGCTTGTTTTGGAATTCCCGCTAAGACAATCCCGAAACCAATTAACATTGAAACAGTTTGAAACAAAACATAGAGGTGTTTGAAATCTTTATATAAGTGTAGTGACTGAAAAATCTAGAGAGCAACCCACAGTCGAAAACGCTAAGCCTAGATTCTTGAAATTTCGCAGATGGGTTTTTAATTTAGCGTAGGTGAGCACAAAAGAGAGAAAAGAATTTTGGAAACCCACTTCTGAATGGGCGAATACAGATTAAAAATGTATATGGATCTTTTTTTATCGATTTCTAAGCCAGCTAAGCCACGGGTAAAAGCTAGGCGTTTTATAATTACTTTATTACTTAAGTTCACAATAATGATAAATGTACTTGGTTACACTAACATCCGGTTAACTTTATTCAGGAAATCATTATACTGATAAATTAAAATTAATGGATAATTATTTCAAACAATAGCATGGTTTAAATTTTATATTTTTACAAATTTAATTGCTTATTTAATCTTTATTTTATATTTTAAATATATTACATTTATTTAATTAAAATTAATTGAAATACTATGTATAACAGAAACAAATACACCGTCATGATAAACAAAAATATAAAAGCAAAAATACTATATTACAAGTAGAATGACTGGCCCAAATATACAAAATATACGGGATACTGAAAATATACTCAGTTTTTAACACGCTTTTATTACCTTGGGTTGTATGTATGTAACGGAATTTTTGAGCATAATTTTCACCAATTTTTAGATGTCTGATTAATTTGAAATTTTGCACACGTATCAAGGACCGATGACAATGCAATAATATGAAAAATAAATAATAGTTAAAAAAAAACTAAAAAACACGTTTTTATAAAAAAAAACACCTAAAAAAGTATAAATAAGAAAAAAAATTGAATTTTAAAAAAGCGTGGGGTGATTTTTCAGTGATCTATTGATACCATGCACCCCACGCTTTGTTATATTGCAATTTTTTCTTACTAATACATTTTTTAAGTTGGGTGAGGTTAGGTTAGCTTAGTTTAAAGCGTGTTTTTTAGTTTTTTTTTAACTATTATATATTTAGTAGTAGTTCGATTTGAACATGAACATAACTGACTTCTAGTGAACGATAGCAGGCATCACAATGGGTGCATTTACTATTGTTATACGTCTGCTACGATTGAGTAACCTACCTAAAACTACCTATTCACTGCCATCCATTCACACTGATCGTTACACTAAAGAACGAGCAGTAGAACGTAGCGCCATTTAAATATAAACTATTATGAAATCTCTTATACATATAATAAACTGTAATTGTTCGCTGTCTATACATGGCAAATATATTTAAAAAATCAAAATGAGATGCTTTTATACAACCAACAGAACTCAAAACTATTTTTTTTCATTTTGTTTGTTTGTATATCTGTATGTGTGTGCACGCTAATCTCAGAAACGGCTTATCCGATTTGAATGCAGTTTTCAGGATTATGTGGTGATCGGCTACACTTAACATTTAGTGTTTTGTCATTTAAATCGGCTAACAAATAAAGAAGTTACGTCAATTTAATTTAATCATCACCGACTAAGTCGTGGGCACAGCTAGTAACAAATACAACACTTGCATGGCACCTACTCGTAGACAGTTATCATTGTTACATATGACCCTTTATACAAAAGGTGGTATGTGTTAACATGGGGTTCTATTAATATGTATGAGATTGTTAGAGAAAGGATTATTTTCGGAGTCGAAGGCTAATTGCAATTTTATCAACATCAAGTAGGAGGAGCGCTCTTGATTGAGTTACAAAATATGTACCTACAATATTAAAGAACATAGAAAATATCTGGTGTGGGTATAAGACCTGTACATGTAAATATTTCCAACATTATACACTCATATAACTCCAATTACAATTAAAGGTTTTCAGATATTGAGACCGAAGCCATCGTAGGTACGTATCTATTGGATGACGTCACGCTCCTTCCTTCAGGCTTCTTACTGACGTCACTAGCCGACGCTTGTTTTCTATAGTAAAAAGCGTGGGCTGTCAGATTTCAATTTGCAACAGTCAGAGCAAACAATTTATATTGGTAGATAGTCTAACTTTGATGGTTCTTTCATTGTACTAGGAATTCCCTTTAATATTGAATGAGCTGCGATTAATTGTTTGGAAAGTCATTAGTATGAGGTGCCTAGCCGTTAAAAAAATGAAACGCTGCATGTTTACAGGAAAAAGATAGGCAAAAGCAACGGTCTCGTTGTGGTTCTCTTTATAACCGAGCTAATGGGTGCAATCCTGATGCATGCAGAATTGAAGATAGTATAATGGCAAATTGCCTTGCAACTGGAAAGAACGGAAAAAAAGACTGTAAGGACAAATGACGTACGGAATGTATACAACAACAAACGAGGTTGCTTTGTTTATGATCAGTACCCAGCTTCATAACTAAATTGACTTAAATGGACTGCAAGAATTCCGTATCGTATACACAGACCGTGATTTTAATAACCTTGATGAGCAATATTAACGATGATAAATGTATGAGTATCTGAAGCAGGTAAGTAGCCATTAAAGCGTACCATGCATTCTTTAATGCTATCTTACTTCATGACATTTAAGTCATTTGTATACCGGATAAGTTTCTTTACTTATTTAATGAACTTTGATTTAAAATATTAGAAAGTTAATGATAAACACGCAACAATAAATATTAGTATTATTTGTGTTTGGATGACACATTAGTACTAATGAAGTAAGTAACTAAGTAAGTAAGAGTAAGTAATTTCCGTTGTTTGTGCTTGTACGTGGATGTCTATGAGCTGAGACTACTTAACATCTGGTGGTTTGCATGCTCGATTGCTAGTCTTCTCACATATAAATATGATGAAAAAAATAACTAAAAATATTTGTTATACTTCTGTGAACGTGTACCCAATATTCTGAATTTATTTTGCCACTTCGACAGATCATGAAAGCCTGGTCAAGGTATATATGACCTTTCATTCAACTAAAAGATTCAATGGGTCTAAACGTCATCTGTAAACTATCCAAAATGTTCAAACTAAGCAAACTGTCCCAGTTACGACATTGAGTCAAGGTTACCATATTATTACAGTATCCTCTGATTTGCTTCATAAATAATGTGGAAGTATAATAAATCTCCACTGTATAAGTTATATTATCTAACTAAGCTGATAATTGGAGTTTTGTCAACGAAATAAGTACTACAACAAACTTCACTTTCAAATAAAAAACTCTTTCACTCCTCCAAATCGTACATAACACACAAGCTTGAAAACACATAGGATTTAAACTTATAATTTTCATTTCATGTTAAAAGAATAATTCCTTAGCACATTAAATTATTTCCCCGGAGAAAGGAGCCCTCATGTGCTGCACGACATTTTATTTGAATTATGCATCATCATTGCATATGCAAAGGATAGAATTAGAACGTGCACCGAAGGTATGCTATTTATGGTATAACATCACCGTATCATTCAAAGGAATTTTGGACCTTATTTTCTTTAATAAAAATGATTATCAAGGCGAATGCGTTTAAAAGAAGACACATTACTAATTGGTCGAAATTAAAATCAAAATTACAAAGTTAGAACTTCTTTCCATTTCATATAAAAAATAAACTCATTATTTGAAGTTTTTTTGTTCCAAGACTAGTAAATCAGCATTCAGGTGTAATATTAGGTAGCTCCTGCAGCCCATGGATATCCACATGCCACCTAAACAGGACTTAAATCCTGTTTAAGTCTGTACGTTGTTATTTCTGAAAACTAAAATGATCGCCTAGCTTGTAAATGACTACATTCGCGTCTCTCCTTTTGAAACAAACGAGCTTTACGACGTATTATGAGGACGGTGGCATATCCCCGGTCGAGCAACATTTCTACCACCAAACTACTGTTTGAGAAATGAATCCTACTGTTTCCATCCGAAGAATTACGTCGAGTCTAAAGATATTTTTTGTCATCGCGTAATGACGTCGCTTTTCTCAGCCGCTACAAGGAATAAAAGGCTAAAGCAAAAAATGTAATCTTCGCGCTCTAGCGTCGCTACGTAAATTTACCCAGATAGTACTTTAAAAAATTATATTCCGCGTAAAGGAGTAGTCTAATAAAAATGCTTCGTAGAAAACTACCATCAGCGACCAGGTTTTACTCGGGTACTTTACATTTCAAATTATTTAACTTCTATTAGATGCATTGATTTTCCAAATTGTTACTTTGATCATTTATATCATACGCATCAAAAAAAGCAATCTAGCAGTAAACATAGGGAACATACAAATATCACATCGGCGTTGGTTACTCTTTTGGTTTGTTTTTCAAGATTTGAAAACTTTGAACAGGTTTTTAAACAGTTTTCAAACGTTTGTAGTGTATCATTCCTTTGAGTTTTGACTCGAGGCTTTTTCTAAGATTCAGAGGGTCTGACGTGTCAGAAGACTTCATTATAAAGAGAGGTCAAATTCAAACCTTGCCATGACCCATATGAAAAAATGTTTGTCGCTAAAAACTCTTAAACAGACTTAGCAAAGAAAAGTGAGTTTTTGAAAACAGAGATGTAGATTAAGTCCATGACCTGTATTTCTTATGAACAATTATGTTGGTAAGTGCATTTATTAACTGACTAGCGACCCCGCCCAACTTCCCTCGGGTAATAGAGTTCATATTTACTTAAATTTATTATCTTTCATACATACATGCAGTCATTACCTAGTTGCAAAAACTAACAACTAGAAACGTCTATTTCGAACGACGACTGAAAACTGTAAGAAAGTCGGTTCAGTACTTTTTGAGTTTATCGTGAACAGACAGACAGACGCAACGGGGGAATTGTTTTATAATATTTAGAAGAATTACTTTAATTAATTTTCACATTTTACATAAGTGGTAAACAAGTAATTATGTAAACCATATAATAATCATCATTTTGATCAGTGGAAAGTATCGAATTGTTACAGATATGTTTGTCAATCTGAGCACATTGCAAATGATTCCATATTCAGAGTGCGATGGTTTTACGAATTAATTAAATAGCCGCGTGCCTTTTGCCCACGCACATTTTCTTTAGTTAATTTATAATCTATGCATCAAGCTGAGTATTTTGTACCGTTATGGGATACTACTTAATCTAAGCCACAGCGGGCCACCGTCGATTCATAACTGGACGTAGAGTGGACATTCCACAAATAGGACCGCCTGGCGCCGGTCATTATCTTTATAGCTAATTTCACTAATTTGTATGAATTATTCTGATTCTTAGAAAGTCGCCTCAACTTGGCTTTTCTAGAAAATTTGTCTGGCAATGTCACCAGGACTACACTGCCCTACTATGGAGGAAAAAAACAAATTCTGAAACGTAAATTCCCGTAAGTGTGACTTATGTTATCTGTGTTTAGTTGAATATTTCTTGTTCGCTTTAGAAGGGCTGTACAGAATTGTTATTGTAATATATGTTTGCGTGACCTTACTGTCGAGTAATGATGTCCTGCTGACAAGAGCCTTGAAACTTTAAAAGGACGTCTGTCGGACTTTTGTTATATTAGTAGGCAAGTAACAAGCCAGCCCGAGTCACTTCCAACAAAAGCGCTATAGTTGCTAAAAGCACACTAACCTACTTTAACATTCACTGTTGACAAGAATTGTATAATCCATCTCGTCCATGGAAATGTGTCGCGTACAAAGATCACTGTTATGAAAGTACATTAATCGATCAGAGATCAGAATATGTCACGATTAGAACATTACATCACGAAAGCATGTTGAAATTGCCTTTATGTACCATATATAGTATGTAATTATGTACTATGCGGTATTATTTCTCTAGCTGCAATATTTTCCCCCATAGCTGTGCTCGGGGTTTTCCCCACTATTGGGAGTTGACTCAATGGGCCGGATTTTTTCAAATAACACATAGAGCATAGACACAAGTTAACTTAACGTGCCGAAGTCACTCATGCAAATCCCAACTGCGCCTGTCGTCGCTTAATTTTTTAATCATATAATATCTACACAAACTGCGGTACTATAAGTACTTATTTAACTTACATTATGTTAACTCTGACACAAATAAAATACTACATTTCCGCGAATTACCATATCGTAAAACTAAATCTTTATAAACTAGTTTTTAGTTTTTGTAACTATTAACACGAATTCGCACCTGCCCCTATATGAACAAGTTAGATATAAAACATAAATATGCATAGAGGTACCTAATTTATTTTAGGATTTGCAATGAGCTGTAGGCAGTTATAGGTTGGATTCCACAAAGCAACATGGGACAGGTGTAATAGTGCGGGAATAGGACGATTTGCCGTGTATGTCGAGTGGTCAAACCACCGTGAGAACGCTACACCTGCCGCGTCAAATAAATGCTATCGCAATGAGAACGGCTCAGGTAACGTCACTCTTTCATATCATACGTGTGTGCATTACATTTGTGAGATTCTATATACTATACTTGTGAGAACATTTCTCAGTAATTACAGCCGTTTACCAAGCGAATTCTTCAGATTCGTCTTATTATAATTTCATAACGTTTTACTTGTAATTCGTTGTTAATAATTACACATGAGTAACATAATCTCTGGACACAACATAGTACCAAAGAACATTGTTCAATCCCTATTATAATCCAACCTCCACCCGACACGCCAAAGTTGGCTTACAACGGATTATGAGGGTGGTTACAGCACCTCCCCAGTCCTACTGATCAACGAGTTTTAACACCTGCCAGTACTTGTTTTCCTTACCTTTCTTGGGGTCCATATTGAACTTCTTCCTGCCTATGCTCATCTGTTTGGCTTTACTATTCTGCTTGCACTCCTCTTGGCCGTCGAGGGCCTCCAACTCGGCCACCACCTCGCCGAGTTCATCTTTGAGTTGCTGTAACAATAAAAAATAATATTTAATAAATAGTAAATATACATATATTTATACTTTTCATATGCGATTGCGCCATTATAGAAACTGTCGTTAATATTTGACAAGCATATCAGTAATAATTAAAGTTTGATAGATAGTAACTTAGGCTTTCATTATAATTAGTTTTATTATTTTCATTTTATGTATCATTTTAATAATTAATCTAATAAAAATAAATGTTTGTCCCACTATAAATGTAACCGATTAAATTAAAAGTACGTAATGTTTTCTTTGTACTGTCGATTAGTTAAATGACAGAAGTGACAAAGCAAGATTAACCTCATAAGAACTTACACCCGTGACACGAAAGTCAATCGAACAATCTATTCGCTAATACATTATCAGTCCGCTCTCCGTACGGTATTTCTACATGAGCAAGCATTCCTTATTGGTCCCGGCCACGAAGGCGACAAGGTAAACCACAAAGCACGCTAATCTACGCTTACGCCCGGAATGTTCCGATTCCTATTAAGATTGCCTTACGTCTGTTACCAATTATAACTACGAATGTACTCAACTTCATTTGACTTTCAACTTCTATGTTCAACCTAAGAGCTTAGGACTAACCTCCTCGCATATTTAACCGGAAAAGTCATACGTATATAACTAGTTTGTCATCTGGTATGTTATCTGGTCAATTCCCTTGAGCTTCGAAAATGCTTTTTGTCGGATAACGATTTTTATTACACTACAACACGCCATAAAAATTATGTTATATCGTAAACAAAAGCAATTTAACTTGGAAAAAAAACAGGATGACAATACAATTTCCAAGGTTTTATCCATTCTGCTCCTATTCAAAAGCTTTTGTAAATATCGCGATCTAAAATATATATATTTTTTGTTGCAATATTGAGATATGAGTTTCTCGTTATGGCACTATTAATGAACTAAATTGGAGCAAGCAATTGTTCAGCCGAACGTCTACAGCTACAATAGATGAGAAATCACCAGAACTAGAGAAATAAAGCTATGAATTACGTAACGAGTAATTCATTATTTCCTAAATCAAAGGCAATAAAGGAAATTATCCATATCTTATTCAGCTGCGCTATTTATTTGAATGTTGTGTATACCTTTAAAGGCAAGTCACCTTTAACAAAACTGAAATGTATTTAAATTACCAATGTATAGTGATAAGCTAATGGTGTATCTGTTAAAATAAAGAAATAAATCTAAATATATATAACTCACAATAAATTATAACACTGTATTATCGCAGAAAATACATTATTATCAACAAACAATACAAAAACTGTCTTAATACAGGTTTCATTTAACAGGAGACACACCAAACCACGTTATTTGTAACATTGTGAAATAATTAATTGTTTTGAATACTTTATATTTTTGAAATTGAAATAATATCAGCAAAACTGCTGAAAAGAAGTTAATGTATAATTGTTGAACATCAATGTAATAATTTCAAATTTCAGTTCAGCCTTATTGAGTCAAAGCTCAATCGATGTGTGTAATAGGCCCCGAGGCGAGGGTGATTTAGAAAGTAGACCGATTGATTGACATAAGGTTAGTCAAGGTTTAATGAAATCATGACTGTGTATGTATATTATCGTACGTTAATGCCTAACATCTGTCTAAACGGACATGCAACTGCAAGGCTGCAAATTACGCAATCCATGCGTGCATATCTTTATTGAGTCAACGATCTACCTAACTAAAAATATATAGTAACTATGAATAGAATAGTAGTTTTTTTAGTAATTGTTTCATATTACTCAAAGTTTAGGAACCAAAAACAATGTTTTGATATGGTAATGTATTAAATTTAAACTGTTAATTTTAAACGCATAATAAATAACACTAAGCTCAAAGAAAGATACCGTTACACTGCCTTAGATTGGTATAGATTTATCAATTTAGAATTCATATTACAAAAAATATATATTAAAAATAATCAACGGTAGCGAAGATACGCCAGCGAGATGGCGGACAAAAGCCAGTAAACATAATAAATCATATCTAAACCTCAACCCGGCACAATGTAGAGCCGCTCACAGCCGCCACGCTCTGCCAGCGACGCGCTAACATAATTTGCGGTCGGCAACCTATTCCCCCTAGGGACAACATACCGGTCTTCCTTGTCTAGACTATGAAATAATAACAGAAAAAGCCACCCACTTTATTCCCTTAAGTGAAAACAATTTCTCATATCCTACCGTATCTACAGAAAGCTGTGCATTTGCTTATAAAGCACGTATTCATCCACCTGAACGTTTTAATTAAAGGAATCATGGCAATGGTTCAAGATATAAATCACATTAATAAACGCTTAAAAATATTTTATTGTTCGTCCGTTTTAAACGTAGCTGCGACGGGTTGATTTAAGTATTTTATTTATGAACAAATATAAGTACTCGTATTAACGAGACTAAATATGAACAGACATCACAAAGAGTCGACGAAGGAAGTTATGAACAAAGGAGAAGTCTGATAATTCAAATATAAAATGTGACGCTTACGTTACCAGTTAGACATATTCTATGATTGAGAGTCGATCACGTCTGTCTAGACAAGTTTTTACTTATAACCAGAACCAGGTAAGTTTCTACACGAGCCATTTCTACAAATTTCAATAAGAAATCTTAACAAAAGGAAAAAGAAAACATCTACTTCTTATTGATAAATCAATTCTAAAAATATTACTTAATTAATTTAAATTACTCACACATAAATAAGGAATTAATAATAAAAGTTTGCATATTATATGTTTGTATAATAAAAGTATGCATATTTTAAAATACATTACTAGTTAATATTTCATTGCTTTTAGATTTTACCTATAGCAATAAGTGTTGCAGACTTAAATTAGTCAATGTGCATAATGTTTTTCCTATGCGCTTTCATCTTTGGTAATGAAAGACGTGTACGGAGAAAAAAATCAACAGAGACAGACCTATTACACAGGAGTAAGGAGAAATGAACAAATGGTTGAGGTTTCTGATAAAAGCACACTGTGAAAGGTTATGTCAAAGAAAACTCTACAATGTCAACAATCGCAAAAATGATAAATCTCACGGTTTTACACAAATACTAAAATACGGGACTTTAATTTCGCTACAAGTTCAAACTTTCTTCAAGCGCAATTGGTCACTTATCTGCGTGTAAATAAATGTATTTGTATATAATTGAACCTTTCACCGATAAAGTGAATGTGGTTGACGCAACGTAATTTCTGAAAGTTACTTCATCTACGAGAAAAAAACTTGACGTGTCAAATGTAAAGCCTCAATTGTAGTGCCAATAATAATAATTGTTTACGGTCCGTTATCGACGTTATTTTCCATTTGGCATGCTATCTATCTGTCGTAATTGAGTTCGTTTTATCTCGTCTAGACATAAAGAATGATCATCCTCGACGTAGCATTCGGAAGACTTCATTTCGCGCGGCATTCTACATCAGGTATTGCCGTCAGGTATGCAAACGTTATTTATATAGTTCAGCGGTGATACCTCGTGCCAGGCGGCGCTACGGGCATCACTGTCTATTGTAGCAGAAGACATTTGAATGCGACGCGCGCTTCTGTTGATTATACAGCGACCAAGATTATAAATAGATACATGCTGCGGCTGTTCTGGCCATCATAATACCGCAATTCCGATTGTAAACGTCACCAAGTATTCGTAAAGTTGGTAGTAATGAAACATTACGGTTGCCAATTTGTGGACAATTCCCCAAATTGCGTGGATTCTATCTACCAGAAGTAAACCATAGTCTAGTTAACAAGATGGACGTAAATGCTCATATAGACCCCTAATAAAGGAATCAATGTTATGTTATTGAAAATTGTATTGTTTTTATACAAAAATTGCTATGTGCTGAATTTGAGAATAAGCATGACTTAGACTTTTTGTAAATGTGCAAATATTCTTTGGCAACGCTGCCAAAAAGTAAAAGCGTTACCTCGTTATGAAAAATTGATGAAACGATACCTACAGATTGTATCACAAATTGTTTAGTGCATAAGTGCATAACAACGATGACAGAATGATGGCTATAGCAAACTAACGTAACTATATCAATTTTAGTAATAGAGGCAGTAATCGCAATCTACGTGAGCAATCGTAAGTTTCTAAGCTAAAACTTTCGTGAAAGATCACACTTTTCGTGTATCATTAAAGTATGATGTAAGATAATTATTATTTCAGACTACGAAATGCCCACCATTTGAAACAATCATGTTATATAGTAACTATGACCTAAAGATTTAGATGTTACGTCACTGGACAGTCGCACTTTCCATTAAATTGACGTTATGATATAATCTACCCAAGGGTCATTACCGTAATACCATAACCTTACTCCTGATCATAAATTTTTTATTAAGCATTGACATTCGCCGTATTGGAAATGCAAATTTTTTTCGGTATGAAGCTGCCGTTGAGTGTTTCGCTATTCCTAAAAATACATCAATAGAGAATATGAACATGCGTCACTTAATATGTACTGTTTGTAATAAAGGTATGTATGTATGTATGTATGTATGTATGAATACGTCATACGTACATACATACGAACGTAAGTCAGCGTATAATATGTTTAAATTTACTGACGTTGGAAATCAAACAAACACCCATTGTTAAACTGACTGAAACATTTCGTGTCACAGTTTGTGCAAAATCGTTATATAAACCGTAACGAAGTTCAACAAGACGCGATGATCGACACAACGAGTAGTATAAAAGGTATTCTGAGATACATTGAAAAATGGATCATAAATCTATATCAAGAACGATGCTGCAGCCATCAATCATTTAATTCAAACTGCAAAGATCTACTTGCAATTTCATCGTCTATGGAACGAACGGTTCATTGGCTAACCGCATTAGAGGTGGTTATTTAATTAAGGACAGCTATATTCAAGGGTGACGATACCACGAATACATTATCTGATATAATGCTGCGAATGAATCTGTTCAATTTTATCCTGTTAGAGTAATGGGTACGTATTCTACATAAGATGACATTGACGCGTCGTTGGTAAATAAAGCAGAGCGAACACGCGAATCCTTCGAGACTTTCCCCTATTAATTCACTTTCCCTGCGTTGTATTTAGTTTCAGTTCCGCAGTAAGATCCGCATAGGATTGTGTTATGGTTGCATAAAATAAGAAAGTTGAGGAGAGCTCGTCGCAAATTCTAACGGCCGTTTTGCTTGGACACGCATCTTCAATATCAATATTAAAACCGTACAAAAAATATAAAAGTTGCATATTGCATAGGTTAAAATTAGTACCTATAGAGAGCCATTCACTAGTTAAAGCCAACGAAATATTTATAGTATACACAAATAAACAATTTCAAAACTCGTTGACAGGTATAAGCCAGAAAAAGGTGAAGCAAAAACGGATACCTTTACCTTCTTTTCGAGATTTTTTTATGGTAACACAAACATATAAGTATAGAAAAGGCAATATTCTCAGTCTTTAAACTTTACTTAACAACTAAAAGTTATCGGCGAGATGAATATAAAACAAGCTACTGCTACCTGTTTCCGGACTTGACAGTCTTAGAAATATTGCGAGACGCCACATGTTTCTTTCTAAATTAATGAAGGTTAATATTGTTTTTTAACTGAATGTGATAACATTTTGTACGTTGACAGCGGTGACATCACTGTAAACAATATATTGTCTTTGTAACAATTAATTGAACCAGAATTATATGTTTTCGAGAATGTTATTACTAGCTGTGAGCGTTCTAGAACAGAACAGCAAAGACACGAGTAAATAATAATACGCAAAAACCAAATCTGAATTCTCTCATACACCTTTAGGCAAATGTCATACCGACCGAAGCTAATCTTCGTCCATACACTGTTTAGATAACCTTGTATCTCAAATACCATGTTAGCCCGCTTTCAGTACCTGATACGTCAAATGAATATTAAATACCGCTACGTTAGCCTCAAAACATGGTAATCACACTACAAAATTGTTAGATAAAAGAACTTATAAGAAATATTCCATCTGTTTTCTTAGGCAGCACGTTTCTGTAACAGTGTTCCACTGGGAGGACTGTTCTTTTTGGTGTCACTTAGATGACCACATAATATCTTATGAGTTGCACATTTGTTAATTCCTTTAATTTACATAAAAGAAAAATAATATACAATAATCGAAAATAATATCTCAATGACTTCGCCATTTTTTTTGAGACGCGACATAATGCGAACGATTTATCACCGCGACACCTCTTTCTACCTCGTCTACGTCATTACGTTACCTTTCCGAGTAAGTTTTACATACTTTTATAAATAAACGTAAACAAAACGTTACAGATAAAATAACTAAAATAAACCTACGCAGTGTTAAGGTAACTGAACTCTCTAAACGTATTTAAACTAAAAATTGGCAAACCGAGTCTGACATGTGATCTGGTGTTCCAAAACTTTTGTTTACTCTTCTCTGGTGTTTGTTTAAAGTAACTGGTACGTTAGATGCTATACGATATACAAAGGTTTTTTTTTATTATTATGAAAGAGTAAGAAACGGGCATACAGGCGACCTGATGTTAAGTGGTCACTGCAGCCCATGGACCACTACATCCAACCTCAAATAGAACGGTAGTACTATTTAGGGATGGACGCGGATGCGTTCCTACTCTTTAGGACTAAGATGGTCGCCTCCAATAATGTGTATGTGTAAGAATTGGCGAGCCTTTTTACATGAGCACACATAAACATAGCGTCGATAGGCGCACCGCACAAGGCGGACGCGCGATTACATACTTAACACCCGTATCCTGGAAACAATGTGCAATCGTTTCTCCTATTTGCGTCTTAAATGCAAAACACACTACCCACTATGCTAATGCAACATCCCTACTATTGTATAAAAGTGAAACTTTGTCCGTTTATTTGTTTTTATTAATGCCAAAACTAGGAATCACTTTACGTAAAATTTTGTACAGAGTGCCTGTAGTATCGACATACATTATCAAACTATATTATATTGCGGCTGAGCAACGATCAAATATGTTAAAGTTAAGATAATCGCATTTTAAGCTACAATTTTCAAACGTACGAGTAGTGTACAACGGGGGTATCAACTACCACGAGTAAAGCCGCAGTTTAACACTAGTGTTAATTAACCAAACGCAATTTATTCGTATTGCAAAAAATGTTGCAACATTATCAATCTCACAAAAAAAATATTGCGACATATGTAAATCATTGCATTATAATAATTAAAATATATGTAACAGCGAAAGTGACAACCAACTCGGTGACAAAATCATGTACTGTCAGATAAATTGCGATTAATTTAATGTGTG
Source organism: Phocides pigmalion okeechobee (assembly GCA_018251015.1). Lineage (NCBI taxonomy): Eukaryota > Metazoa > Arthropoda > Insecta > Lepidoptera > Hesperiidae > Phocides > Phocides pigmalion. The sequence continues at coordinate 4,740 of DWON01000898.1, read as the reverse complement.
GGTTTTATTGTACAGTATTTTATGTTACCATTGCGAGGAATACGACAGAATACTGTGAAGAGACTATAAAGGGAAATTTCTAGGAAAATTACTTATAATATAATGGTTTTACGATATACTGTTGACTTACTTAAGTAATTCCCACCATTGACATCAAACAATAAAAGAAGTAAAGCTAAAGTTGTGGCTGTATTAATTTAATTTCCAAGACCCACTTCGATGAAAAAAACGAATAGCTTTCTTAAAAAAAATGTAATAAATAAATAAAATTAGAGTTATCTGCCAACTCTCGTTTACAAAAGTCATTTTTACTCATATAACAACAAAATATAAATATAATTTTAAAGTTTCTATGAACTATATAGATGCCTATGTTTATTTTACTAAGCACGTTTTCTAAAATATCTACGTAAAAACTAGAAAATTTTACACAAGAATTAGCGTGAGTGCACGCAAGCATTAAAGTGTACATATTAAAATAGGTGTTTTATTTTATTTTATTTTATATACTTATATGAGAAGAGTAGCAAACGAGAAGGCAAACTACCTGATGATATGTAGTCGCACCCCATGGACGTCCACGTACAACCACAAACACGCCCGAAAAACTATCGGAGCTTGAACGTACGCGTTGCTACTCCTGAGGACTAAGATGTTCGCCTCGCTTCAAAGCATAGCCGGCAACCGCACCTCCCCAACCGAAACACAAGTAATGCTTTACGGTGGATTATGAAGGCGGCGGTGGTACTTCCCCGGTCGAACTATAGTTCTCCCACCTTTGTACATATGATGTGTGACGTATTGTACATATGAAAGGGATATAGGTGTAAAAATAATTCTAAATACATCCTTGCACCCTGTAATAAGCTCTCCAATTTCCTGTAAAATAGAGCAATCTAACAATAGAATCCATCATTATTGGCCGTTTAACGACGGTCCATCGGCCTAATAGGCTCGCTAATGTATGCCAAGCTATTAATAATATAGCCCACTTTCAAAGGGCCGGACCCATTTTCTGCCACCGACATATGAAACTGATTACATAACCATCAGAGAAATGTATTTTGTAATCACGCATTTTCCTTGAAATAATCAATATACTTCAAGAATGTACTAACATTATTTGCTTCGAATAAATTGTGTGTTGTATTATACAATAATTGTGTTGGCAATCTTCCCAAGATCTTCACAAGTTACTAGTAATTGTAATACTAGAATGTGTATTGTCTCATACGAAAAAATCTTCGATGCCACATTAATTTTTACAAAGAATTGTTCCAATTATCGCCACCTCATGGGAGCCACTAGAAGTGATTTGTGGCATTCATTATGTTTTTGTTCTGCAAAAACGAGTAATAAACGAACAATTTTCAACATTAACTCGAGAAATATAAATAAATAAAATTACATCTTCACTCAAATGTGTACTCAACTCGGGCACTCACAACAAATTTAAACTTATTGCAGGCTTAAGAGACTTGGCTAATCCCAAGACTCGGAAGAAAATAAATAGTAGCGTGATTCGTGAAAACAGCACTTAAGGCTTAAGGCAAATTCACTTTTAAAAGACGTTCCATGTACTCCTCAAGAGTAGCAACGCTTATGAGGTCGGTAGGATTATTAGATAAGATCCCTATTCTATAATTCGGAATTTCCTTACAGATATTCATAGATAGGACTGACGACTTAACAAAAAAAGTGCGATAGATGCTTGTTACAATTTCCTAAGTACACCATATATACTTTTTGTACATAGGTAAGTGGAACCAAATAGTTCAAAATCAAACATCGATGTTATTAAAACGGTTAAGTACATGAAATACATTTAGCAATTACCTACTTCTAATAAAAAGTAACAATCTATTTATTACGTAGTTATTAAGTTCTTAAACTGAAATCCGTTTTTCCTCAGTCTTTAATACAAGAATAAGCATAGTACTTCCCTAACTCGAATATTTTATTTAATTATCAATAAATCTCATACTATTGTGAAAATTGTTTTATACGCCTAGATGTGGCAATCACGATGTAAAATGTTTTTTTTCTAGTTCAGTTGACCGAGATAGTGAGAGATTTATCTTTAGGAAAAAGTACTGTTAGGTTAGGATTGCGGTTGCTTTTATCTTTCAAGGCCTAAATAGCGTACTTTTATGAGCTAGGCACTTTCTACTGGCCCAGTGATATTTACGATTGTGGTATGTCTGCACAGCTTGACTGCCAAGTCTAATATTATCAGATCAACCATTTTTGGATGAACTGTGATATTTGCAAATGAATCCACGTACAAAGGTAAATTATGAAGCCGGTTTGTTATTAAGTCTTTCAAGGAAAATTATTTCAATGTTTTGTGGCTTCGTATACCACAAATTATTCTATATTTGGAGTTTAATACCCGCGCACTTTATCAAATGGTTACAATTAACATGCGTTTTAAGATTATTCTATACATTTTAGAAATATTCCAATAAATTATTGTTTTCTGAAACTGAAAGTGTAGTGGCTTTATGTAATTAATATCTACTTCACAGTGTACACTACTTTATATATTCGATTTTTATTATCATTCTAACGATGTATTATGAACTAAAGATGTATTTTGAAAAGCTAATAATTACATAATCTGATCGGGGGTAACAAAATAGTCATCAAAATCCACAATGAGCAAAATTCTTCGACTTCGGTTGGAAAAATTATTGCTAGCGACACTTGGAAGAGATCTAATTATATAAATCATTAAGAGTAACAACAAGTCCTAATACGACCTTAGGTAGGACTTCAGTCTTGTTTCAGGTCAATTGCTGAATAGATGTATAAGCTGATTATCACTTAAATTTAGATAACATATGGACTCGTTGTTATTTTTCAAACATTAAAAAAGTAGCGATAAAAAAGCCCAGTTTATATATAAACCACAAAAAATGCGTTTCGACCTAAATAACTTGTTTTATTCAACAATCAAGTACGAAACTAAACCATACGTCTGATTTCGATGAAAGCTATTCATATTAGTAATACTTTTGAAAAAAAAATCCCAAATTATAATTTAAATTTCGTTGTTAACGTACTCTAGCGTTACGCACATGTACAAAAACAAGCACTGCGGAGTATAACTTGTTTGTTATAATCGACAATTAATTAGCTTTTCATAACAAATCCAACAGTTCAAGCATAACATTGTGTCGGAATCTATCAATAATCGTCCTTTGTTTTAGTTCCACAATTAAAACTACACTACGCCATACTGTCTAATTAACTGATCGACGTATGTTGAAGCATTGTTATTAAAAATTGCATTCAAATGATATAAACATACATATTCATAGCAGTGTGGTACATATTCATTAATCTTTCCTGAAACGGGGCCAAGAACAATTGGAATCACGCATTATGCAATGTTAGTGAAAGGATGGGATGAACGTTACGTTTCAGTTCCCTGAAATATTATCACGACCTATTCGTTAACTAAAACATTCAGATCCAAGTGGTTAGTGCTGATCATAACCGATAAGTTCGGCCATATCTGGCATGAATTGGAATCAGGTCTTTTTTTATTATGAAAGAGTAAGAATTGGGCATGCAGGCTACCTGATGTTAAGTGGTCACTGCAGCCCATGGACAACCACGTCCAATCTCAAATAGAACAGAAGTTCTATTTAAGGATGGACGCGGATGCGTTCCTACTCTTGAGGACTATCATGGTCGCCTCCAATAATGTGTGACAGCTAATGTCTATATATCATGGATGCCTCCATCCATTGAGTAAAAAGACAAGCTATTGATACAAGGTTTTTATGGTCGAAAAAAGTGCCAATTAAATTCTCTATTAATTCGTATCTTATTCCAAGAATCAAATAAATTATATAACACTAATAATGCCTTTTAATATAATATTGCGTTATTTTACGATTTAAGACACTTATCTAACCATTATCTAAAATTGATTAAAATAAACAGTATTGTTACATAATTACTTATGCAAATATGAAATATTTGTATTACCATGACACATTACCGACAATAATATGAACAAGTAATTAAAAATTCAGTAGACTTAAAATATTGAAAACAAAATGTTTAGAGTTCCGTTGTATTCCATTATGTTATTATTTACACTATTATGGGGATAGGTCGAGCCAGATCCCACATCTCTCTTTTTGAAAATCGCCGAAATTGCTTTACGAGTTAATAGACGCTCTTAAAGAATATTTAATAAGATTCGTAAATGAAGTGGAAGAAACTAAGTATTGTGAGCGTTACTCGTGTCTTCATCTATATTTACAGTAACTAAAGGACAGTCCGTCCACATCAGGGTTCTTGCATTACTTAATCAAGATGACTAGCAAGAAACAGTATTAGTTTCCTCAAGATACTACGCATAACAAGTTTGCCGTCTTCTATTAACTGGAAAACTTTGTTTATTACAGATCTACTTGATTAAAGAGTTATTTACATTGTTAGATTAAATCCAACTTCAGAGAATATCTTGTTATCAATTAACTTGAAATAGATACACGATACAAATATTATTATTCTAATTACATTATTAGCTTTTTTTTATTATGAAAGAGTAAGAAAAGGGCATGCAGGCTACCTGATGTTAAGTGATCACTGCGGCTGCAGTTCAATCTCAAATAGAACAGAAGTTCTATATAAGGATGAACGCGGATGCGTCCCTACTCTTGAGGACTAAGATGGTCGCCTCCAATAATGTGTATTCGGCAACCACACCTCCCCAACCGA
>DWON01000897.1:0-28134 GCA_018251015.1 Phocides pigmalion okeechobee | reverse complement strand
CAACCAAAACACAATAAATGAAGGAGGTGGTGCCGCCCCGGGCGAGCTCTAACGGCTCTACCACCTTTAAAATTGCTATTATACCCTTGCTGAATGTACATGAACTACATTTTTTCTGAACTCTTTGACACATGAAGGCGAAAAGGAAAGCCTTGATTAAAGTCTTTGTTCAAAAACGTAAATTACAAGGGATCTGCAAAATTTACGTTAGGGAGACGAGTATATATTAGGATTCTGCTTTTCCTGTCACTCGTGATACTCTGATGGTCTTAGCTAAGTTGATGTTAATGATAACACATACTCTAGTCCCATATACCAAACTTTGTGGTGTGAGATTCATGCATTATTCAAAACAAATTCAATATCGTCAGGAAAATAAGTGTTTAGGAATCTTTTGCACATAATTGTTACGTGAAATGCGGTCGACTGTAAATAACAATACGCGTCCGAGATATATTACGGCGTTGTTGAAATAGTGCTAATCTTTCGCCACCCATAGTCACAGAGGCATTACGAATACTAATCATAAAGAGAGGGAAAACAAGCTAGAGCGGGGAGAGGATTTCATGAAAGAGAAGCCTTAACCTACATTACAAAATGATTACAAAGGAATGTCACGAAGTAGCAAAACATTGTTTGGATAATAGTGGTGTATAAACAATCGGCGGTGAGTGCGGTCGCGGCGCGGCGCGGCGGCGCGGGTCGATGAACGACCTAGCAGAGCTCCGAGGCTGCTTCCTCCGCGTCGCCTGGCGCCCCCGATCCGTCTGCTACACTAGCGAATTAGGCTGACTGTCCGTCTGCTGCAATAGCGAATTAGGCTGGCTATCGTTTTACTATACTAACGAATTAAGCTGACTAACGTTTTTCTGTACTAGCAAATGAGCCCGACTATCCTTTTACTACAGTAGCGATTTGGATCGATGGTCCTTTTGCTACGCTTACGAACAAGGCTGAGTGTCAATCTGTTACACTAGAAAAATAAACTAACTGTTCGTCTACTACACTAGTGAATTAATCTGACTGTCCTTTTACTATACTAGCAAATTGGATTTACTGTCCTTTTACACTTACGAATATGTCTGACTGTTCATCTGTTACACTACTAGTAATTAAAGTAACGGTCCGTCTACTACACTAGTGAATTTAATTGACTGACCACTAGAGCTATTCGAAGGATACAAATGGCGATCTAGGGACACTATCGGTAATATCACTTTATTTAAATTTTATAGACGTAATGAATAGGAAATGTAGTTTCTGAAAAAAAAAAGTATTTAACACAGTCCTAAGACGTAACATATCTTTTAATATAATTTTATGTATTCATTTTACTATTTTAGTCTATTTACTGCCGTTATTACTTCTTTTATGGTCTGAAAAAGTTTAAACTAAGTAAATATTAAAATATTATAGGGCATCTATAGAGCAAATGCCAGGTATATGCTCAGTTAATCAATTGCGAATTAAGAGATAATTGGATTTACTTTGCCATACCACTCAATCGTAGCGCCAATCTTTCTTTTATCTTTTTAAGTCTTTGGTAATACCCAATCTCAACAACGAGAATTACGCCTTCACCATTATGTTTTTAGGTCACTGATTTAAACAAGTTTCCCGAATTGAATCCATCAATCCACAAAACTTTAAGATTTGGTTTTCATAAGTTGCGTATATTAAAGAAACGTATTATCGTGATAATTAAAATGATTTATATTCGGCTTCCATTTTAATTTGCATGAACAGGATATCGTACATTTATTTAAATGAATTTAATCGATTAATTATTTTGTGCAAAACATTTAAATTAGACATAGCGAGGAATCACAATTTCGCGTTGAACAATTTATCGAACGACGTCACTTACACTTTTGCTGACAGGTCGTAACCGGACGTATCAATATCTATGTGAGTAATAATAATTACATACATGCGAGCGGTTCGCGGTACACATACCAGTTTCGGCGTTGCAAAACTCTCACTCGCGGATGTCGCATCTCGCGCATGCGACGCTTCATTACCAATAAATTGGCAGGTAGCAAAAAATATAATTTTCTCTGTTCGTCGACGTTTCTAATGATCATATCTGGGTCAACGGAAATTTACGATGCGAGCGATCACTGAGAGCCTTTTACATCATTCCTCGGTCACCTGGCGGTACCAGGATCCGATCGGACGCACACTCCAACACGAACGCTAATTGGCGGGATTTTTTCTTCGGATTATTTTCAAGCTGACAACTAAAATAATATTTACCGATTCGCGATCACTTCAATATTAATTTGCAACGCAATGTCAGATCTGATTTCGTTTGATTTAAATTGATAATTAAGATTAATCGAGACTACTTCATGACACTTTTGTAGAAGGTGAAAATCTGTTGAATGACAGGCGCATTTGAGATTGTTAGGTTGATATGTGCAAAACAAAAAACAAACTGGGAATATAAGAGAAAGTATCGGTAAAACAACTTAGGAAACATTGCAGTTAAAATGATCAATAATAAAATCTGCGTGGGCGGCTGGCACGGTGCAGTGATAATTGAAAGTGCCATCACTTGCAGGCACTCCACCGAGACTGTACCAGATAGAATGTGTGTCAAGATGTTTTCACGGTCTTGGCGTTCATCTATACAAAATCGACCATGACATGGGTGCTTCGATCGTTGCGTGGGAGGATTTGCGTACCATCTGTTCCAACTCAAAATTTGTAGCAGGGACACTTTGTACAGTTTTATTTGTTTGCACAAACGTTTAGTTCGAATTGTGCGCTTCTGTTTTCAGGATCTCAGGGCCGATCTTTGTTAAGACAAGCACGTGTAATAAATAAAACATATTTTTTGTTTTTAGTATTCCAAAAACTATGTTATAAATATGTTTGGCTAATATTTCTCTCACCATTTACCCACAAAAATAATGAATAGAATGAAATGTATACCTAAGGTTAATTTTAAACAATTATGGGATAAGTTTCATTTCTAATATATTTAATTTAGGTGATAATAACAGTTACATGTACTTTTTAGCGTTGTTTTTCGTCACCTACGGTTATATAATTCTAACCTTCCTTATTTTAATTTCTGCATAGTTGCAAAAATATTGTATCCACATTTTTTAAATTTTTACTCTTTGAAAAAAGGGATCTGTGGGCTGTATTTATAATTTTGTTTTGCTCGGATTAGATGAAGCAAACTATGTTTGGGATTTCGTATGTGTTAAAATTTTTGTATGATTATTTTTGAGATTCAGTTTCGTAAAAAACGAACAACGGAATATGACAAGTATTTAAAAATATATTATAACCAATATTAAATTTATGTTGGGGATAGCAAAACTCTTGTAAATAAAAAATCTTTTAGGTTCAACGTGGCATTACATTTTTCATTAACTGACACGTTCTACTCTAATAATAATATGTATCTGTGTGGTTTTCAGTTGTCTTCATCTTTGGTTTTACTCATATTTTTATATTGGAATAAAGAAAATATATTTTAACAGAAAAGATTGTACTGCATAATATATTAAGCCATAATGTAATAATTGCTTGGTATGCAATAAAGAAACCAGATAATCTAAACTGGCTTCGTCTACCCATTAATTAACATCAACCTTGGACCCAGTTTTTAATAAAACCCCATTTAAGACTGAAAAATCCTGCACCCATATTTACTTTTCTATACTGGACGTTAACGTATAATTAATTGCATTGTAATGGTACTTGTTCATTAGGGCGGTGATTTATTCAAGAAACTTGCACCAGTTGCGAATGGTTACTCATTCGCCCATCACAAAAACAAACTATTTCTCACGGTACCGTTAAAATGCGCCAGCCTGTGCCCTAATTCGTTCGAGTTATGGTGTTGCAGCGCTATCGGCTGGTACCTATGGCACGCACGGTACATTACGCACTCTTCAAATGCAAGGGAAAATGTTCTTTGGCCATTCTGTAAACGGCACAACGTGGTCGTTTCAGTTTCGTCACATCTGGACACTTTCTAAAGAAACTGCCGCGAGTAATAACTGCAAGACGAAGCCAGCCTTCCACTGGAAACATGCGATAATAAGGTATAATTGCACACCACCTCTGTGACTATATTTAGAAGCACTCTGGAACTAGCTGCGCATGCGACTCGTTCAATTACGTAAAGCGGTTGAGCCATTTCTAATCTAAAAATAATCGCAGGTTGTGCAGCCATCGGCGCCAGTAGGATCGCACGTGAAAGTAAAGACAATTATTTTAAATCAATATAATTAATTAACTAATTACACCAATTAATTAGGCTTTGCATTCAGTTTGAAATGTTTTTGCATCGGTAAGTATTGTACTAACTATTAACTAATTATCGACTATCTGATTGTTATTAGAAACTAATTAGTAACTTTGTAATAATTTGCTAGCCTTCAAATATAGACTACAAATACTATAGTACTATAAATTACGAGAAAGATAGTGATGTTGGGTTCTATTTTACGTGCAATGTTAACCATTTAGTAAGGTACAAATTGTAGGGGTTTTAACAGGATTAACATTTGTTCTGCCCAGTTCAACAAGCTATTAGGATTATCTTGCAAATTACGGCTTGAGAGAGTATTAACGCACTAGTAAAGTTTCTTTTACTTCCAAGTCTAAAGCGTAGGTCTAAGTATAAAATAAACGGCGGCAGATGTTGAGTTATAAATAGAAAATCATATTATAGTTACGTTTAATCATTTTCATAAATGACTCGGACGTTATCTTAATTTATTAACTCATCCGACTAGTACCGAAAATACCTAATAGTTCTATTATAATTCTATTATTATTTCTATGAATAGTCAAAGATTCAATAGAATTGATAAAATGCTTTGTACGTTATGAATATACCCTAAATTGGTTTTAAAAATTTCGAGGTAAATCTTCATTGAGATTAGTTAACACGCAGGCTACTTTATCAAGTGCCAAATAAGAAAGAAATATATGACTGGGATGTACGATTTTTGACACCGAAAATGATTTTGCGAACCGGTTTTTAAGGAAAACCTCTGGAAGGTATATGCGTATTCAAAATAAAGTAATTTAAGCTCTTGAATAAATAGTCATCGTCTGTATGTAGTTTTTATACTCCTTTATTTATTTATGTTCAAAATTTAGGCGACATTAATATTAGAAGGAAATTCCGAGACCATAACTAAACATTTCTGTTTCATCCATGACCCACACATATTGATGCCACTGAGGTGAAGTAATGGCTTCCAACATTCTTGTGGAAGAATATCTTACTACAGTGCCTGAACTGAACGAGGAAAATAAATAACCTTCCTCATTTCCTATAGTCAATTAATTTATATATTAAGTGAAGAATAAAAGCTTATCTTAATAGCTTATCAATGTTCGTATATTCGTTACACAGATTTTCCTTTATATAAATTGAAGGCCCAAACGAGCATTCAGTCCATTTGATGGAAAGCGGAAACTTACTTTAATTTTCCTACCAAAAATAGATAATACTAGCGACCAGGCTTAGGTTCGCTCGGGTAATAGTTTTTATTTACAGATGCAAAATATAATAATTAGAAACATTTATTTCGAATGACGAGCGAATTACTATATTGAATTTAACTATTTAATTTTTCGTCCAATTTTCAAAACATAACTTAACTTATTATGCACCAAAACTTTCTTCAGTCAATCACTCCACTTATGGTTGAAAACTGTGAGAAAATTCGTCTAGTACTTTTTTAGGTTGTCACGAACAGACAGACGTGCTGGGTAACTTTGTTTCATAATATTTAAAGAAGAGAAGTAAAAAATAAAGGGTTATGTAAACATCTTGTCAATGTTCATATATTCGTTAGATCATTTCTCTTTTAAAGTCTGAACGCTCGAGCATTCAGTACACTAGATGGAAAGCGGAAAGTTACGCTTTTGGACGTTTGTAACCAATTCCATATGGAACAGTTTTCCTATCAGAAGTATATAACGTATATGCACTTTGCTACTATTAAGAGCTACAATTCTCGCCTTATATGTAAATGACCCTGAAAACATTTTCAGTCCCCGAATCGCAACTGCTTCACGCTAGTAATTTTTTTACGCGGTAGTACCTCCCCTGTCGAATGGTCTTGGTTCTACCGCTTTGCAATATTTGCTATTTTAACGCTTTCGTCTTTATTTCCCTGTTATTTTGTAAATCGTATACAAAAATGCATATTAATAATATATAATGAATGACTACGTGTATTTTTGCTAGAAATTTCATTAGTGTTAACACTTTCGATGCGGCATATAAGACTGCTGTGTGTTGTGGGGCATAACGCGCTTGCGGCTTGCACACACCTGTGTTGTAAGTACAAATCTGTATGGATTACGGGTGAACAAAAGTGCTGTGTTTACGTCAGCGCTACAAGACTGCAGGCGGACATTACGTCTGTGTGTTCGTAGAAAATATAAAGATGCTAAATATATAATATTTCAGAGAATTGTCACTGCATCTTCAGTCAAGAGAAAAAAGCTCCAGTTTAACGTCGCCTCCCGCAACGATGACCCAATCTAATATATGAGCGCCGCAGTCCAAGTGTTAAGTTATAAAGCAACAAGTCTTTGGATCCGCCCTGTCGCCAAGAAAATGATAGCTTCCCTTCCCTAACGGTGTGTGCAGGGGAAATTCGCATCGTAGACACGATTACGGCCTGGCGCCACCGATATCAATTAACCACATAATTTTATTTTAAATTGTTTCAATTTTTAGATTATTAAGCAACTTATGTTGGTCAAAACTAACCACATCGACAAATTTACTCATACAATGAGTAATACAACCGAATTGCACAGGTTTTGTTCTGTTCTTATGCGAATCCTTTACAATAATTTAAATGATATATATATAAATATAATTGCTTTATTATTTAGATACAACGTTCTATTCGAACAAGCGCATTCATTCCTATCACACTATATATAATTTTCTAAACAATCTGATTGATCAACAGCATCGTGCGGTCGGATACAGCTAGTCAAACTATTATTTCAGTATACGTGTGCGATACCATACTAGGAATGACCGCATGTTCGAGACTAAGATAGAATTCGTACCACGTCGCAAAGGTGATATGCGATATGTCTAGTTCGATGCGAGTTTAAAGGGGTACAAGGGGCAACGTTCGCATGCCCGCGACACATCGTCTGCAATGACCTTAATTGCACTAGCGATCTGGGGCACTGCTCTCTCTTAAATCAAACTCGAGGGCCCTAGAACCCTACTTATCCGCGCGGCGACGTGTAGATCATCCGCCCTAGCACGTGAATGACTCGCGTGCCTTATGCAACCGGAGCCAATGACCGCTCGGCTTGTTCATGTGTTCGTGCCGTACTGGTGTGTCTGACGGGATCAATCGTACGCAGTCAAGATTATTTTATTTACTTTACCTACCGATCGAATGTTTTGTGAAAGGCAGGCGACGAAAGATCATCTTAATTTGCTTACTACGATTGCATAACCACCGTTATTCAAAAACATAAACAAATTACATTTTCGATTCTACCAATATCGAACATATATAAGTGGGGACTGATTGATCGGATGTATTTATCGGTCGCATTCAGGTGTCCAGACGACCGCACCTAGACGTGTGTTTAAAACCACAATTAATGTTAACCGAGTGTAAGTTTACAACGACGAGAGCGGGGCGGTGAACTCGCTTGCACGCTTGCATCCTGTGTCTGAAGATGTTGATGTCGGCCAGCTATCTTTACTAGGAAATGTGGGTTTAAGAATCCGTTACTGCCATACCACGTCAGGCACACCATCACCGCTGGGTCAATTGAACGGCGTCCATTCTGGTGCCGTATTCCTTAATATGGAAGTCATAAAACTTTTTCTAGATTTATTTACCGACCTCTTTATCCAGCTCAAGAATGCACATTCAGAATAATTATAATAAATTTCGCATTTGTTGACAACAATTCTTGTAGAGTGAGTGATAAAAATAGCATAATTTTACATAATCTGCGGGTAATAACCCTTAATCGCACCCGCATGTTTCTTTTATTAATTTTCGAGGACGGCGTTCTCAAAACGCAATGCATGTTTGAAACATATTTCTGTACTATCAAATTTAATTAAAACCCTTAGTCCTGGGAGACAAAACAGCAAACGTACAACAATCACAGAAACCGCGTTCCTTCCCACGACCGCGTGTTAGCACAAAGGGGTAATAATATGTAATTGTAGTTGGTGCGTTAGTGAATGTAAATTGTTTATTGCTAATGGGTGATCAGAATGCGTTGGTAAGTGTCGTATGTCGGTTGACGCCGCGGCCGCGCGATTCACCGAACCGGCGACTTCCTGCCAATCTAGGCATGCGCCATGAATAAACACATTCTCTATGCCTCACTTTACGTACACGAACACGATCTAACATTTCTACAAAATATGTGATTGATGTCATCACTTATTAATCGAATTATATATTAATTTAGTTATTATTTAAGACAGTATACATTTTACGTTTATACAAAAACAGCATGGTTGTTATAGAGAAATGGATTGCCGACGCAACAACTGTAACTAACTTGAAGCAAATTAGGCTGTATTTTACCAGAATAGGTATATTTTGAAACTGCGCTGGATAGCTGTTTGGGTTTATTAGAAAAATGACAAACAAAGTTTTGATTTATTCGATAACAATTTAGTGTAGTTTGTTTAGTCGTACGTAGGTATAGTTCCATGTTTGCATCGATACAATACCTATATATGGAAAGAATTTACTTGTATCTCTGTAATACTTTTAAGAATATCGAACTTTTTTGGAAGGTACAACGAATTTTCTAACAGTCCGTTAATTATGCGACGATTGTTTGCAATGTAAATATTTTCTAACTCTTAATAGTGTCACCTTAATAATTGTACAAAATCAACCAGAAGCCGACATTGTTTCTAAGTAGTGTTGAGTAAACAATAAAAGCCGAGCAGTAAAATGTTACAGCGTCATAACAATGGGACACCTGCCGTGTTTCGAACGGGAGCTGAACGTTAGAAATGCAATGTTTTCCAATACTTAGAACCCGTAAAATGTTTGCTTTGCTGGCCTGGGCGGTTTTATTCAAGCCATCAAACAGACCGTTAAGTAAGCTGCAGGGGAACCAGCTATTAGGGTCGGTGCAAACGGCTACTTTTTCGGTGATACAGACGGACGTTTTTCTTTCAAAGTGACACAAAATAAACGATAACACTAAGTATCTGTTTTTTTGTTGTGTACCAAGTGTAACCTGCAGGTTTGTTTGTGAAACATAAGGTTTGGCTACTACTATGTATAACAATACGTAATTTGAAATATATATCGTTTAAAAAGCAGTTATTCAACTATAATTATCATTGGTCCTGCGTGGTTTTATTAGGAAATAGCGTATAATGCATAACTCACAATTAAATCCGTGTACTTTGTGTGTAAAATTTGAAATAGATTTAGTCAGTAGATTTCGCATTATATGCAAATTAACAAGTAAACAAAAGAACAATTTTTTCATCTGTAATTTCGTCTCCCTTTGCCCGTTTTCTAGTCATAATCAACTTAACATGATTTGTATCGCTAACATTAAAACAAGTATAAAATAAGTAACGTGTCTATTAATTCTAGTCACCCGTTCCATATAGACAAATAAGTTTTTAGAAAGCCAATAAGGAAAATAGATTAGTAGAAGCAGAAAGCAATGTCAGGAAGACTCTGTTCTTAATGTGAGAAGAGTAACAAACGAGTATGCAAACCACTTAATGGTAAGTAATCGCAGCCCATAGATATCATAGTACAAACACAAACACTGCTGCAATCCTATCTGAACTCGAACGTAGATGCGTTGCTACTCCTGAGGACTAAGATGGTCGTCAGACTGCATTGATTTATTATTAAGTCTTCAATTCAAGTGTGAACTATAGAAAGTCGCCTTGCATTCGGACCCTTAGCTAAGTAGCCGTGTAACAGCGGCACGATCGACACATACAAAGAAAACGAACTTCGCCATTTTAATATTTACCTAACAATTTGCCTGTTTGACTAGGAAGCATTTTCCTGTAACTCCATCAGTTTTACCTACAGATGCATTCTCTATACTATTGTTCATGTTTATGCAAAGTCGGGCGAATATTAGATAAGCGTTGCGTTTGTCATTTTAAACATAAATAATACGACAGTAATAGTCGTTCGGAAATGAAATCAATTTTAGTATTGACAGCTATATGTTTAGTGCGAAAGAACCAAACTTTGCAATTCAGACTGCCATTTCACTCCAGTTGCCGTAATCAAGTTATGCTGTTAGTTCTTACTCCTCCTCTATAAACCACGAAAGATATCGCCAAAACTATTAAACCATTTGTAAGGTTAATATAAACAAAAATATAACACAAAAGAATAAACAATGGGTTTTTTGCTTTTGATTTGAAAGGGTATTCTTATGTTTATTGAACAGATTTTATTTTAAAGAAATTTAGGGTATTATTAACAATAAGTTTTGTAACATTTAACGACGATTTTTATAGTAAAATTTTATTATGTAATGCAAAGATTATTATACGGAACCTTTGTAGCGGTGCTGTTTTGCGAATTGAAGGATATGTTACGGATAGTAAGATATGTTTGGATAGTAGTACATAAAGGTATGATAAACTAAGCGTTTCCCAAAAAGTGGCTCTGAAGTATTCAGGCGAGACACGAAGCAACCATCTTATTCCTTAAGAAGAGCGACGCATCTGTGATCGACATTCGGTGAGCCTCTGATTCAATGGTGGCTACCATATTTGGTTACAGAAATCTCTTTCCGTCAGATGGACTGCATACCCTTTCGCTACTTTAAATTCATAAAAATGATTTTTTATGGTATTAAATAGGGGCGTAGAAGAGTAAAGTCGTAGGTTAAGATTCAAAGATAAAATTTGACAAAGTATATTGCATTAAAAGATACAATATTAAATACCAACTAACTGATACCCGCGGTTTTTTCTGCATTATTTTTTAAATAACTTATTTTATCGTACAATGCGTAGTGCTTATAAAACGTATCGTCTTACCAGTTAAATTATATTATTTTAAAGAAGACGTTAAAAGAAAAAAAGTATATGGTATAAAACGAAAAAATATTGACAAATTCTATCCAATAGTTTTTGCTTGATCCGCGCACAACGACATACCTATATCATTTTATTCATACAAAGATAGATAAGCTGGTACTAATTACCACAGTAAAAAACTAAACCGCATGCAAATTATTGTTTTCGTTGAAATCGCCTACGCTTTGTAGTTTTGCGAAGTGTTTAATATGCGACGGTGAACAGTAATAAGCAGTATTGGTACACTCGTGTTTGTTATAGTTGACCTCGTTTCAGCAGCGGGGAATTCGTGCGAAACGCGATGCACTTTTAATTACGTATTTCATGGCGACCGCTTTATCGATCATCACTATTAACTTTCTACCTTATAATTATCGTAAGCTGAATGAAATATGCGGTACATTTATTAGGGCACAAGACGGAACAAATTTTATTAACGAAACTGAGATATGTAATGTCTGTTAAATTTTACTTATTTATTGGTATAATAAAATATATTTCACTGCAGGGGTATGCCACGCTTGACCGGAATTGGAGTAAAATACAAAGGAATACCTCAAATACTTGGGTTAAATTCTTGATACTTTTTATGTTCAAAACAATGATCCAGCATGTACGCCCTCTAATGTTAATAGGTCGCAGCAAAATAAGATTCACTTACAACCTAAAACAGGTCTGAAGTTCCGACGCCTTGATTGAATTGATTCACGTCATCGATGGTTCTTTTCCAGTCAAGTCATAACTCATTCTTCCACCTAAATATGCACCTATATTTAATAGGGAGTTTCTTTCGCCACTTCCCAACTGACGAGTAGGTGGTACTTTGTTGATAACAAAAAAAATACTTAAAATATTTTTGTTTATCATTAGGAATTTCGCCATTGGTTGTATGTATATATAAATTAATAACTTGAATGAACAAATTATAAAAAAACATATAAAACATTAGTAAAAATGTGACTTAAACGTAGCTTTAAAATAACATAGTGTAGGTACACTGTAAGCTTCGCATAGCAACACGCGGAGTCAAATATGATAAAGTTAATGTACTTGACAGTTACCTTTCTCCTTTTTATTTTCACATTAATAATTACATTACGACAAGAGATTAAACGTTGTTCACTATAAACAACACAAGCAATATGGCGACGCGACTCGCTTGCTGAACGTTCAAATGAATAAATCATATAACCTGAATAAATTTAATTCTGCTAAAGGAGCGTGTTAGTACCATAATTGAATATAAATGCAAAATAAAATTACGCAATTTCAAATTTCCAGACATCATTAATTTTGTTAATTGAAAAACCGCTACTATCGGGCGTTTAGCTCTATCATCTTTCAGGCACACTATTTGACTAGTAATTGAATGTGCGATTTAAACGGTTTTTTATCACTCACTGCATTTAGAAAAGATAACAGACTCTGTAATTATTTTACTTAACAAATGTAACGGGCAGTACTGACATGCTTCCGGCTATACTAAGCTGGTTACACACTCCTACAGTGCAGCTATGTCTACTCAATCTTGCTCAATCGTAATGCTTTTGGCATGACTATGCAACTAGACTAAACAGATTTCAAGGGAGGCAGAAATATTCTTATTCATATTTATAACACCTAAGAATTCAAAAACAAATAACTATCGATTAACTAATCTAACTAACTAACTAAACAATTCCTTTATTTCAGAGTAATTGTAAGTACAAGTTAGAAAAAGACAAGACCATTTTTAATTAATTATCTAACTAATTAAAGTGATTATTTTTCTTTGTTGTAGTGAGCGTGACATAAGCATGGTTCCCTCTTTCCCATGGGAAGTCCCGGAACACATTCCATTACGATGGTCCATTGCCAATTGGTGATTATAAGAGTTAAGGTCGACCCTTACATCGGTCTGTCTACTCCAAACGTTGAAGCACATTTTTTCTTAAATTTAAGGAACGAACCAATATCAGGTATCTATAAAGCAACTCATTTATTACCAATTTGAAAACTAACGTTCGTTAATAGTTATCTATGATATATAGCGAATTAGTAACGTTCATTCGACGCCGATCTGCGCTTTGAAATACAAAATAACTATGTATAGGAATATTCGATACAGATGACTACTTTGCTAATGAAATATGACTAGTTATTGACATGTCAGTAACGTCACTGTCTTAAAAACATATATTATTTTATATTTTAGTTCACACCTAAAGACTATACTTAACTGTAACTTTAGAAGTAGTCTTAATAAACAGTAGCAGAAGCGAATCAGGGTTTATTGAGGCTATAATGCATAAAGTTGTAAACGGCTCGTTTATAGTCAGCTTAAATTAAAGTCGGTCTATCATTTTGGCAAATGAACGCGAAAGTTTAATGCATCAACACCCATGAGGCAAACTGTACCGCAATGTTAACTTTACTTCATAGCGACTGTAGCGACATTACAATGTTTTAAGTATAATTATGATTTAGGTAAAGGCTTTTTTGTGGGAGTATGTGGGCGCACGAAGTGTCACTAAATGAAATTTCGGAAATGCAGCAAAATTGCCAAAAAAAATGAAAAATTAAAGAATTTGAAAAAAGAAAAAAGTTGTAAACTTAACAAAAAAAATACATAGGTGAACAATATCAATATATTAGATAAAATTTATGGACTATATTGACAAGGGAAGTTATTTTTTTATACTGTTACTCGCCAAAATAAAAGTTCAAGATCTATTTCCAAAGATGTAATGTTTGTAAATAATGAAAAAAAATATTACTTCTATTTTTCTCAAAACACAGTGGTATAGGGTAGAGAGGGGGCTTAAAAATTATGTGCCCTCAAAAAATAAATAACCTAAAAGGTCTGAGTATAACTATGGTTTTACCGGAGAGGTAACACAATCACGTTCATAATCTGCCGTGAAGCAATTTTTATGTTTCGGTTGGAGATATTGTTAGCGACTTGATCATGTATGGGCGGAGATACTCGCCATAAAAGACGCGCGGGGAAGTTCATTAAAAATTACAAGAAAATATATATACAAATATAAATTTGAAAATGATTGCTTTCTGTACATGGAACATATAAAACTATTATTAGGGATTATTCACGTAACGGAACCTAAAAACAACAGTATTAAAAAAAGAAAATTTCATTAAAATTATAAAATATTATAAATAAAAAATTTATGAAAATTATAAATAAGAAAAAGAAATTGTAATGTAAAATTAGTGGCGTGCTTTTTCAGTGATCTATTGATACCGTGCACCCCACGCTTTTTTATCGCAATTTCTTTTACCTTTTTTTTTTCATATTACAGTGTCATCGGTTCTTGATACATGTGCAAAGTTTCAAATTAATCAGAAATCAGGAAATTGGTGAAAATTATGCTCAAAGATTCCATTACATACATACATACAACCCGAGATAAAAAAAGCGTGTTAAAACACTGAAATAAATACAAAAAAAGAATAAGAAACTCAACTCAACAACTCAACTCCTGACAACTGGCATGTTTACACTTACGTTAACATACATATATCGCAAACAGTTCCGTCCTTCACGGCCCATTCGGTTGTTAAAATGTATTGAATAGAGATTATACTTAACGCTATATAAAATATCATGTTACTGGCAACATATTATAATGGACATTTCATACACTGGCAAAATGTATGAATTGAACTGTATTCCATATTTGGCCTTGGTGTTATACATAGCGACAAAAGCACAGTAAGAAATGTATAAAGCATCGTTCAATTGAGTGTATGTTTAAGTAATAAAAAAAATGCTGCTAAGACACAATAATTTCTTGTGTTACCTTAGTTTTCTAGCAATGCGTTGTAAATTCTGATGACTGACTGAACGCTTCAAAAAATGATTATGCCTTACGTGATTATTCTTTGCATTAAAACATTGCTCAAAGAGTTATGTGATCTCAAACATTTTTTTCATCTTGACAACCATTTTTTTTCTATCTAGAACTAACATAGTTTTAAAAGCTTTTACTTTTATGGATTCTTCCGAATGCAAAATCACATATAACTTTTTACGTAATAGATTGTTAAAAACATAATGGACGCTAATATTCTGGGTTCGTCTTCCTTGCATCATTAATATCTATTACGTTCAGACTAAAAAACTTTATCAATTTTGTGTTTATAATGTTATTATATTTATCATTTAACACTTTGTCTAATCTATGGAATAACCCAGATATCGTTTAAAATGTTCATGTAAAATGTATGATAGTTAAAGAAATGTACACAAAATACAAAAATACAAGGGACAAAAAACGCTTTAGGATAGCAACTCTAGAAATTCTATCCGATGCCTTAATTATACACACTGCCGTTGCCATTTATACATTTATACAGCATTTGGCAAGCATATTTACAATGCAGGCACAACTGTACGTTATCGCTGTCGCACCGGAAGTAATGTAAGGACGTTTTTGTTTGCACACAGTAATCAAATATAAATTTTACGAATCACAACATGTTACAGTCAGGTGATCGGGCTCTTCCTAGACACAAAAGACACTACCCAAAGTAGTAGGCACTTTGTGTCGGCATTACATATGTTCAATGCGTACGCATTCTTCGTTCTCATGACTACTAAGTGTTTCCGAATACGGAGTATGTGAAAAAAGTTACCGATAAATATTTACATACATATATTTGATTAATTCTTGTATACTGATTGTTAAATTAGAAGTCAAAAGCCCAATGAAGTGGCGCCAGACACTTGGATAAGAGGTTAATGTAGGAAGCGCTTCAATCGACATTAATTAATGCGTAAACGATCGGCAATGTCGTCAATGAATATTCATGGATGTGGGAAAAATGCAGTAGATAAATGTTTGAGTCTCAGGAATCAGTCTTGCAAGGGTACTTTACCTACATCACTTATTGGTGATTATTGAATATGTGGTAATGTTCTTGGAATGGATGTCGTGATTAGTTTCAACGTAAACTTTATTGATTATTAAACGTCATACTAGTTGGTTGGTTTATCGAGATCACGTTAGATTATAACATAAAACTTATTGACAAATTTTATATTATTCCGAATTACACCTAGATAGGTGTAGATACACCAATTGCCTCTTCAAAAATCGCCGAGACATCATATATCATTGAAAAAATACATATCTTGAAGGTGGTCGTAGGAGTCAGAGTGAAGATAAATTAAGTTTGCAAATAAAACAGTTTAATAAATTATAATAGTCTTATATAGCATGTAAGTGCATAAACACACACACATATGCAAAAACACGTATCCAAATAAAATTAACAAAGGTATTATACGCATTTACAGTTATTTTAAATATTAATTTACTTTGGGTGGAGCAAACATAAGCCGTAAATTAGTTTTGACGCAAATATGTTTTGATTAATAACAAACGGCCTGAAAAAATATTTATTTTTCCTGCCATAAGATAAGTATTTTTAAAAATTCTTAACAGATAATAAAAGGTTTACACAAAACATTACTTGTCAATAACGTTTTAACTTTTAAAAAGGCCATTTATATCGTATTATCTTTAGGATTTCTTTGTACGTGTCAAAGTTTTGCTTATAATGAATAAAGATTTTATTTGTTGAATTTGAACTTCATAAGCAATTTTTCTTACAGATTTTCAAAATTACATACATTAATATATATATATAAATTGAAGCGCAAACTCATTGTAAAGGCTATGTTCATATATGTTTGTGGGTGGGTACGGGAGTTTTTTTTGTGTATTTTACGTAAGAAAATCTTATATAATACATAAGATAATAAAGTTTATCCTCAATTAACTTTGCTTCCATTGATCAATCATAAGGCTAATCATTTATATGAAAATGAAAAGACGCAGTTCATATTTTGTATCTTTAGTACGTATATGCATTAGAACTGTGAGTTAATTATTAATAATTTATAAATTAACTCTCTTTAAGTTTTGTTAGTTAAATTCAAAATTCGAATTTTACGTCACAATTTGATTATAAATTTACACATACTTAATGAAAGTTAATGTATAATGTAAAATCAGTCGATCGTCTTTGAGTGCCATGTTGGTTAAGACGAATTGAAAGAAAAAAGGCAAGATTTTTTTAATATATTACGATATGAAATAAACCGAGCACAAGAGCGATAAGCAGAGAAAAAGGTTCAGCACACCGTTTATTTGATTTCAAAACGTAATCCTATTTAGGACCAGTTAAATGACTGCCTACAAATGTGTTGCTATAGACGCTACTAGAACTTAATAACACGTAATTATGTATTTTACTACCAACTCATGATTACTATACATATGTTTACGTGGCGATTGTAGATGAACATACTAATATGACCTATTGCCTGAAGTTTAATAATCCCAATTCATTTTTACATAATGAATAAGAAGCAAATATGCATGCAGCTCAGCTGATATTCAGTGGTGTCTATCATCCATGTACTTAACCAAGGTGCAAAATGGTAGAACCTATACGATTCGATCGTGGAGGTACCACCTCCTCACCCATTTCTAGCGTGAAGCATTGTTGCGTTACGGTAAATAAGTGTGGTTGTCGGGTCACTTACAAACGAGGCCACCACCCGAGGCTACACCTGAGGACTACGCTACCTCCCTAGTCCTAAGGTATAGCAACGCATCTGTAATCGACTTCAAGTAGAATTTTTTTTTCTTTATGAATTTGGTTACAGATGTCCATGACAGTGACCATTTACCATGAGACGGCATGTTCTTTTGCTACTCCCATTTTCTAAATCTATCTGAAATCGATCATAAACACATTGCTGCTCCTAAAGTTATTGAAACGCCTCTTAACCTTACCAAACGTTTCAAATCAGATTAAGTAGTTACTGTTGCTATAAGGCAGAAACAGGCGGTAATGCGAATGCAAGTGAACGCCAAAAACTCTACCAACATTTTTTTTTTTATTTAATCATTATTCTTACTCTTTACTATTACATACGTAATACTCTATAGGTTAAAGTGAAATGAAGTTTCTTTATTTATTTCTTTATGTTTCTTTAACGCGAAAAATACTGATTGAATCAACTCCATTTTGTATCACAGTGCGTCTCGTTATCAGTTATGTACTGTCACGCTATATTTACTATACTATACGTTATTTGAACTGAGCAACAACCAATAATATCGTTATGGTAAACGACTTTTTTAGCAATGTTTTAATTGCGTATAGTCATAGCAGACATTTAAAGTTATGGGCACATAGGCAGAACGCGCTATTTTATTTACGTTTAGAAAGAGTTTTTGTAAGTTTGGAAAAAATCCAATTTTTTTATATTTTTTAATGGACGCAATACTACCTACTTTCGCTGTTTTTCTAGTATAAATGCGACAACTGCTAGGCAGCCACAGTGCCATTACGCAACAAAGGCGTTGTTAACATTCGTAATTATTATTGTAATGGCGTTCTGATCTAAATTGTGTATATGTTGCCTGCCAAGCGTGAAAGCGCCACCATTTACAATCTCATTAATGTTTACACTGAATAAAGTGTCGGACTAATAAATATCTATTAGAAGTTATGAACAATTACGTTACCAATACCTATCATTGTTTATTTTTTTGTTATGGAATTAAACCTAAGGATAAGTAGTCATTGTCATCTGTACACACTTGTAAGTGAGCATGTTTAAGTGGCATAATTTTTTTAAATATTGTCCAGCATATTTTTGTTCTACAATCGAATTAATTATTGTTTACCAATGTATAAAGTATTGTTTTCCAAACCACAATATTGTATACATTTTGCATAAATATTTGCGTTAGGTTCCTGACAGTGCCCACAAGTAACAGCAATATTTTAGCTTATATTAAAGAATAATGTTTGACATATATTTAAAAAATATAATACAAAGACATACATAAAATCAATGAAACTTCAATTGGATGAAGCAAATATCTCCAACAACATAATTTCAAATGTGTGCCAATATGATTTAGAGAATAATTTATTACACAAATAATTGGCAATAAATTTAATTCTTGGTGTAAATAAATATCCTTTTCTGGAAGTTGTGTTAAATGTCAAATACTATACTTTTAAGATTCCAAAATAGTATTCTTTTAGTTGTTATAAAAGAAGGAACAAAAATATGGTAAAATCCTTCCTCGCTATTTCACTTTACAAGTACATACTTACGGAGAGAAATTATTTTATTGAATCAGTGGTGTTACTATGATCTGGTTTATTGGATGTGGTTTGAGAAGTACACCTACATTTGCAGTTTTGTACTAGTCCCAGTATGACTATTACTAGTAATATATTTATGGGTGAATTCAGTATAACTTTAATAGTCATTAGATATTTTCATGTTGATTTCAAATGTTACAGTGACCACCTACCATCTGTTAGACTGCATACTTATTTATAACTTCTATGATATAACTAACAACCTCTTTGTAATTTAAATTAGTTGTTTCTACAACATTTCTCACACTATTGTAGTCTGAATGTGGACTCATATAAATTTTAAAAGCCACATTGTACTCACAATCAATTTTAGGTTTTACTCACAGAATATTTAAGATAGAACAGTAAAGCTAACAGTAATTGAATTTGAAGTTAATTTAGGGGTTTAGTAAATATTTTATTTTTATTTTTTGGGAATGACTTGGCAATGTTCATTTTGAGGATAAATAAAAACAATTTAACTGTCAATGTAAATAGAATGTATACCATTATTTATATGGCATGTAATATAATTTTGATGTTAACTCATTGTATATGATAACTAATACATAGTATACATTTTAATAGACAGTTGATTTGATAATTAAGGTTACTCTGTTATCTTCACAAAAATCCATGAAGCAGTTCTCGTAATTCAGTTAGAGGTGAGACCACCAGTATAGTTATTAAAAGGTTACCATATTCCACATAGATGCTTATGTCATAATTCAAAATGTAACACTAAATCAGAACTGAATTTGGATGAAGAGATCCATGGGCTGCAGCGGACACTTAACATCAAGTGACCACATGATCACTTGCTATTCTTTTGATGAAAGGAAATACATAGTTAAATGGGGTTTAACCCAAACTAAGGTGTTTATTTAATTAGACTGTTGGTAATTCTACAGTAATATTATGCACATGTATTATCTACTCTGCTGTATATATTTTCCTTTAGATTAAACAAGAATGTATAAATTTCAACTAAACATTGAGTTTGTGTTTTGTTTAACTACAAAATAAAATAAATAACCTATAAGTCTATAATGAATATCTATGACTAAGGTTGTCATTTACCATCATGTGAAAAATACACTTAAGAGTGTGTTCCCAATTTTAATAAAAAAAAGTTCAATATAATGCTTTTTATATGTATTTTGTTACCTTACAATATATTATATGAAATGTATGAGATTGTTTTAGGAAAGATTTCATTGTAAACACCTCCTTTCTATTTTTGTTCACACTCCACAATCAGTGTAAGTGCACAATGTATGTGTGCATTCCAGTTACACTTTCACTTCGTACTGC
This sequence comes from Phocides pigmalion okeechobee, assembly GCA_018251015.1. Taxonomy (NCBI): domain Eukaryota; kingdom Metazoa; phylum Arthropoda; class Insecta; order Lepidoptera; family Hesperiidae; genus Phocides; species Phocides pigmalion. Next base: position 7,568 of record DWON01000897.1, on the reverse strand, counting down.
TATGATGCATATTTCCTTTGCTCATATTATTGATTAATTCCTTAAAGCTTACTAAATTGCATTTTACAAATTTAATAATAAACAGCTGTTTTCTGTCAGAAATCTAACACATTTATATGTGGGGTTAGATTTACTCAAAGTAAGCAAACACGATTTCGTGCTTTGTGTCAGAGTACTTTAAGAATCAATATAAAGCAGTGAGGAAAGCATGTGGATCAACAAGTTATAAATCGAAAGAAACCACTATCACAAAGTTGTGATGTGCTAATTAGATAAAACTTCATACAACACCTTTATGAACAAATTGTAGTTATTTACACTGACTAGACATGGCTACGCCCACTGCACTAGCCAAATGGGTAATTTCAGTTATTAATTAATGCGTGAAGGAAAAGAAATCGCGCCGGAACCGCTCACTGGTGTAAGGATTGCATAAATACAGATGTGATTACTCACGGCTCGGCCTCTATAGACTGCAAGCGGGCGACATAGTTCGATGGAATGTATCCCTCTTGTTTTGTTTTCTTGCTTCTAGCCAGCCACCAGTCTCCCTGTGTATCGTTAAGGATCTCCAAATGTTCCCCTTTTCTAAAGCTCAGGTCCTCATCCGTTCTCGCATCGTAATCATAAAGGGCAACAAAAATTCGGGTGGGAGGAACCTCGCTAGTATCTGGTCCTTGATTCACAGTCGATCTTATCGGATCCGGGGGCGGTGTCGGCACAGGCGTCTGAAACTGTCTAGGATCCTCCTCGTGCGGATTTGTCCGCTCATTTTTGTTTTTAGAATCCTTTTCTCCTGTGCTACTAAAACAGTTCCCCATTTTCTCTTTACAAGGTGAGACTGGTATCACTTATTTTTATGTCAAATCACACACTTATACGAGTCCAAACGAATGTTCAGGATTTGTATATCCATTAACATTTTATTATGTCACATGAAAGTCAGTAAAAGTAAACGTGAAACATAATTTTATTGTAAACAAAGAATACAAAACCCCGATAGGATATTACTACGAGCAGCCATTTTAATGCGGCATAGACAAAATCTTGTTGCGTTAAAAATACAGATTAAAATCTAAAAATAACAGTACACTGGCAATAGTATGGTAATCAAAACAAATATATATTTTTATTTTTTATAGCTTTTTTTATAATGTTTTAATTCATTTAAATAGTTGTGTTTTTAAGAAAAGTGATAATATAAATATCATAATTAAATATCAACCTGTATTCATATTTTTAGTATGGCCACATCATTCTTTACAAGTTTTAAATTTATAAGGTATATATTTTATAAATTATGTATGTACTTACCTACCCATATAAATATATATGAGCGTTGCAAATATATGTCATTTATCAATTCTTATGTATATTTAATCATTTGTATCTTTTAAAAATGCTGATTTTCTATTATACATATACACTGCCATCTATTAAGGGCGTACGTAATTATAAGACATTTCTTATTCGCTGTACATGAGTATTTCTCAGTCCAAGCGTTTAGATTAAAAAGTAGTGTTATATGATCAAAGATGGCGTGGTATACGGTTTTTAAATATGCAATGGAATGATTTACTGCAGTTTTATTTCGCTAGTTAGCGCCACAAACTAACAAAGAACACGCACTTAAAAATTCGAGTTTTTGAAACTTAAATTACTGGTATTAAATGTTGAAAACAATAATTTTACAAGTTTTTGTAACGTAAATACGAAGACAATGGTACAAGTTCACGCGATGCTAAAAATTGTTGCTGCTAAAAAATGTTCCCACCATTTTGAATCTGAAGATTTTTGTACTGAGGATTTGAAAAGCATACAGGTGACTTTTTTAATTATTTCAATTATACCATATATTGTCGTGAAACCATGTTATAGCCATAATTATATTTCGTAACTTGAGTGTATTTTTTCAGGTTAAACATTATCACCACAATGGCAATCTAAAGTGCAAGCAACTAAAGCACAAAGCATTGCTTGTGTTTCTGTTGAAGAGGTGCGCTTGCCGGCTACACTTTGAAGGAAGACGACCATCTTAGTCCTCAGGAATAGCAACGTATATGAGTTCGAGCTCAAATAGGATTTTGGTCGTATTTGTGGTTGTACGGGGATGTGTATGGGCTGCGACTACTTAACATCACTTAGTTTGCATGCTCCTTTGCTACTCTTCTCACATTCACATCACACATATGTGAGTTGAAAAAGGTGCATTTTGTATATACGTAGGTACGTATGTATTAAAAATGTAATCTTAACATTTTTTTAAATACCGGATTAATTTTCATTTATTCATTCTCGTTGTTTTCTCTCTCGTCATTCCATAGTGCATACAATAGCGCATGCGTCAAAACTATTTCGACAACAGCTATGCAATGCTACTAGCGCACGCTGATCCATCATTGGTGGCTTCGTGCAACATTTCGTGCATTTAAGTAAATAAAATAGCAGTTACAATTATCTAACCTACCTCACCCAACCAAAGCACGATATGTATAAGCAAACTGCATGCGACAGGCAATACTTCCTCAAAATCAAAATCGAAATATTTTATTGAAAGTAGACTCTTCACAGAACTCCTTTTGAATGTCGATAAACTACCACCGATTCGTAACGTATGTTGTATTGGAGAAGCGGCGGCGAAAGAAACTACAAAACTGCAAATTGAAACGCAAAATCAAAATGAAAGCGCATTGATGTAGACTTACTTACGGATTCTCCTTTGTTTATTTTAGACAGCGGGCTCTACCTATCTATTGACTTATATCTTCGTACCAATTTACGTACATAAAGCATACACGGGGATAATTTATGCACGAGCAGGGTGCCTTTGCCTACCTGTTTATTGCTAACACCTTCATAATACTCTTATCGCGTAGGGCAGCTTGGTTGCTCATTGATCCGATTAATAGTTAAAAGCTGAAAGGATAATCTCCCTTTAGCGTACATACATAATTTCAGCAGTAAAATACTGAAATGTTTACCCTATACTGAATTTCCTTCTCTGACTGAGTAGCCGCTACATAGTAAATTGAAAAAAATCACCTTTTCTCATTATTAATCCATTACTGATTCACTGTTGAGCGTCTTCTCTCCAAACAAAAAATGTTTGGTCATAGTTATTCAGCTGGTCAAATGCGAATAATAGATTTCTACTCCTTTAAGGATATTACTGTTTCTTTCACTTCAACGCAAGTGATAATTAATATCAAATACGCAAATAAGTTCGAAAAATCAATTTGAACGTGTATCTTTTGTGAGAGACCGGCTGGATCGTGGTAGAACTATGTTTCGACTGAGCTACCACTGCCGCTTTTGTAGGCGACCATCTTAATAATCAGGGCTTAGCAATGCACTGATTCAGATAAACCTTTAGTCCTGTTTTAGTTTGTATGTGGATATTCATGGGTCACAACGACCACATAATACATGTGGTATGCACTGTCATTTGCTGCTGTTCTGTAATAAAAAGTCACGAGTCTCAGCCACTAAGCTATCACAGCTAGTCGTTTATAATATATATCGAAAAAAATCATTTATTATACTTCAAACTTAACTCAAATTCAAATATAATATATCATTGTAAGGTATTTACATACACTTGATGAATACAAGCTTAAGTATACCAGCTCCTTTTGGTTGACGGGATGCAAGTAACTTGTATGTGCAGACTATAATATGTAATGGTATTGCGCTAATGCCCAGTAATTGCACTGTTTAATAATTTATTAACTTTTGGCCATCCGGTCCGAACGTGCATAAATCAAGTTGAATTAATTAAACAGTAGCAATTAAAAAGTTCTGTCTCTTTTACGTTATATTACGTCTCTAGACTTTAGCAACCAATTATCAACTTGCATTGGCTTTGATTGGCTTTTCTGATTCTTTTTGTGATCAAATAAGATTGAAAATCTATACATAAAAAAGAATAAAGTGACTAACTGACTCAAAGATCACACTGTCTTAACCGCTGAACCTAGAATACTCTAAGTATGCAGATACGTTATTTATTTAGCGTAAGTGAGTATTAAGACAGGAACTTTTGGTTTTTTGGTAATGAAGATCTACGATCATTATAAATTACGAGGGGATCAATTATTTCGACCGTGATAAACATACGTAAATCGCGATCATTTCAACATTACGCGTCGTATGGTTATGAAAGTTGTGTATGTTATATAAAATGACAATTTACATAAAAAAACTTTATATTTTCTTGTTACCTTTTCATATTTGACCCTAATATTTTAAGTGCTACTCACAAATACTATTAACCTTTGAAACATGATTAAATTACAGACAGTGTAATTGCCATTAGATATAGGTAATTCATCAATAACCAACGCTATAAGTTGTAAGGATTACGTTAATCAATTTACTTTCAGAAATTCTCAGACGATTTAGAAACCAATACTGGTGTAGGGCGTTTAATTAATAGGACCTCTATAATCCCGTTTAAGAACAACGATTAGTTCCGTGAAACCATTATCCTCACGCGTATCAAAATGGTGTAGAACAATACTTAGCGTGTGGAACTAATTAAACTGGGATATAGAACACCTAGGCTGGCAAGCATGTTGGTTATCGAATAGTAATCGTAACTTTATTGACAAAAAATATTGTAATTCTATTTTTGGGAATAACAAGTAAGATCAGGCCTTTTCATTATGTAATAAGTAGTAAGTGTGCAGTTATCCTTTTAATAAAACTGAAGCAGTAAATACTTTCATTCCATTGAAAGAAGGTGGTCACTACCGTCTACTGACGTCTGTAACGTCAATGGACGGCAGTGACTAGTTACTTACAGAACTCCATGTATAAAATGCGTTACAATAATTGCTTCACGTCAGACATATACATATGTTCAGATGTAATTGAATTTATTGACGTTTGGTGAAGCACCACTGTAACGAGTTCCTATTTTGTAACAGCGGAATAAAACTTTTGTGATCTGGTTTTTAAGAGTGTGCTAACGAAAATTAACTTTTTAGGATCATTCGTTATTATTATCGGCTCTGTTATCCATCTCGAGCGTAACTCTTCTTATAAATAGGTTGGTTACAACAAATGCATGTGCTGTAGTGGCTACTAAACTTTACATAAATTGAATGTCCATTTACTACTTTCATTACGTAAGGACATATGTATATATTTCATTCTGGGCGCATCTTAGCTTCGTCATTCGTTATTCTTAATGACCGAGCGAAGGCTTTTCGGACTCAAAAGTCCTTGATGCACGCTATAGGACGTCTTCCGGGTACGCCATCAGTAATGACTTTCTCGCGTAATCCTGTAACAAATGTGGGGACGATGGTAGAACTTTATTTGTTTACGAATACAAAGAAATGCGTTTCTCTTAATTGTAAAAATTGTAATCAACCATTGATTTGACGAATTAAAATGAAATGGTTATTTAGATAATTCAATAACTTTTCTTCAATTTAATTTTATTATTTGCTACTTTATCCGAGAGAAAATGCAAAATATAACATACATTAGATAGACAGGATTAACATAATCAATAATGTTAATATGTACCGTAGATGAATAATTTTAATAAGGATCTTGAAAACTAAATAATCATGTAACGATATCATACATCCAATGTACAATGTCAGCTAGATATCACGAAAAAAACACTTCTGATTTTTTTTTAATATTTAAACGATTCTTAAGCACAGATTGGTAATGGTTCTCTTATCTTTATAATATTTACTCTATATTATGTAATCCAGATTTTTAGTAACATAAGAGGCAAAAGATAATGCATTGAACTCGACGGCAAGTAATCACTCTCTCCTCTGGACATTTATAATAAACCCTAAATAGAATTGAAGTTCTACCTGAAGACAGCACCGACTGTGGTTTCTTTCACGGTCGAAGTTGGGGAAGGCTCGTTGATATGAATCTACTACACCCTTCAAATCAAATTATAAAAGATTTTTACACTTTTTGTAATCTATTTACTACTAAGAAAGTATTAATTTACTCGCCTACTTCAAAATGTTATATTGTTAACAGCTTCAAACTCAAAAGTATAATATATAACAATATATTTACAATTCTCGAAATTTGTAAGTCCATAATTTTTTGTACCAAAAATGACTTTTTTTATTTTTCAAACTACATTTTTTCAGGTTTTGTGACAATTTTCGATATTTTCAAAATTTTTGGGGGCACTGTGTAGTCCTATGTACCCCCACAAAAAAGCACTGTCTACAACATTTTAAACAAATAACTTTCGTCAAGGAGTTAATAATTTAAACAACACAGCAAGATCGATAATATTAGGAAATGTTTCTAATCGTCACTTGTGGAATACAACTCCACGATCGCATTCCTTTGATGTCACAGTACAATTTCTATTGACAAATTTACAAGTACGTCCCTTATTACAAATATCTCTCATACATATGTATAGCGAGTTCGGAACAGTCCAATCCTATCAATAATTTCCATCCATCCATCAATAATTAGCCTTTCTTTATAAAATGAAAACCATTTTTTTAATAAATTGAACCGAACGAGCATGCAACCCATCTGATGGTAAGTGGTTTCTGTTGTCCATGGACAACTGTGATCAACTACATATAGAACATGAGTCGATCACAGACGCATTGCCAATCCTAAGAACTAAGGTGGTCACCTCCTTTATAAGTAATCCGGTAACCTTTGTACTGAACGCAACAATCGCTTCACGTTAAAAATGGGTGTGGCGGTGGTACCTCCCCTGTCAAATCTTACGGGTTTTACTACCTTGTTATATGCTTACCTGCAAGGTTTGCAACTCTTGACATTCACATTTTTAAACTCTGACATATATTTAAACGACCTGTTGCTTAAAATTTTTAGGGCATAAAGTTATGAAACGATTTGAAAAACACGTAAATTTGAGTTTAGACTTAGAATTTAGTTTAACCTGTGTATAAGTTCGTGGAAGATTACAGCTCATTACTCAGATTTTTTTGTGAGCAGTTTCCGAAAGTAATTGTTCAAGATTTAATTACACATTTAAGAGTTTTTACTACATTTTAGATCTACAATTTCATCATCCATTACATCAACCAACTGAAAATCTTTATTTATTAGTTATTTGTGATTTATTCTTTTCCATATACTCCTAAAAACGACGCAATAGACTACGTTACCTTTTTCTATCCTAAAAAAATATTTCGAAAATAAAAAAAACGCCATCATCTGATAACAACTTTACTCAAGACATTCGATTTTCAAATTTGCCTATCGGCGCTCTAGTGACAACTTCACAGACATGCGTAAGCCGATAGGCAGGAATGGTTTAGCTATATTTGTGGGTTGTTCCATGTTTCGTGTTTCGGTTTGCAGTTCGCATACGTCCACCGGTAGAGGACATGACACAAATTTAAATGTTTACATCAGATATTTATTAATTTTTTATTTTATTGTGAAAGAGTAAGAAACGGGCATGCAGACCACCTGATGTTAAGTGGTCACTGCAACCCATGTACAACCTCGTACAATCTCAAATAGAACAGAAGTTCTATTTAAGGATGGACGCGGATGCGTTCCTACTCTTGAGGACTAAGATGGTC
>DWON01000896.1:0-28135 GCA_018251015.1 Phocides pigmalion okeechobee | reverse complement strand
AACTTCTGTTCTATTTGAGATTGGACGTGGTTGTCCATGGGCTGCAGTGACCACTTAACATCAGGCGGCCTGCATGCGCGTTTCTTACTCTTTCATAATAAAAAAATACATAGAAGTGTTACATAAAGAAGTGTCTAACAAGTTATTATTGTCAGTTATTCAATGGGATAGGGATAAGTCAATAAACTAAAAGGTAACATATTTTTATTGCACTTCAGTACGTTATCAATGAAAACAATTTAAATCGATTAAGCAAATTGCTTCTAGCCATAAATATCTGTATCGATGTGGGTTTTATCATGAAAATGTTTGTTTTCTAGACTTTACTCGTTCATGATATTTTTGTTAGGTTTTCTTTGTTACATATACAATTTCTTAAATCATAACAAATGTAAACTTACGTTAATAGGACCATCCTTTTTTTCTAGCTTGTCGCCTTCCATTTACCAAATAATTTTCATTTGTCTTCCCAAATGTTAGGGGGAAATATGCAATTATGTGAAATAGTACAAGTCAACAAAGTCATATGTCCCAAAGGACCTTTGAAATAACAGCCTGTGCACGTATTTTTATGTAAGTCGACACCCAGACGTAGGCCGTGGTGGTTGGTCACCAACTCATTACTGTTACACTATGGAGTAATGATCTCCCAGAATGAAAAGGGGTCAGTTATGGTCCACCAGGCTAGCCAAGTGTCGATGCCTTTTCGAGACTTTTATGGTAAACTCTCATAAAGGTCTCCTCACAATAATTTTCTTTCCCGTTAAAGCAAGTGATAATTAATTTATAACCCGCATATAACTAAAAAAGTAACAGTTGCGTTCTACAGATTTGAACTCAGTATTTTAAGATTAGGGGTCTCGTAATTTATTATGAGCCTTTCACTAATTCTCTATATTATTCATACAATATCAGCAATATTCCAGTTTAGAGCACGTAATAGATAGCCGAGTCCCTTGTCCATTTTATATCAGGTTACTCTTATGTAAGTTTCTTAGCCTATATACCTTGTACCTGCGTATGTACGAGAGCAAAGTAAACATGATCGTTCTTGAACCCCCAACCTTACGAGATTAAACATGACACATTTCAGTGCATTTAATTAAATCAGATATTTTTATTTCCTGTCGTACAAACTTTGATTTATTGGCGTACGTTTCAATGACGAATATATTTAGGAAATAACAATGAGGAACTGGTGTAATTAGATTTTTTAAACGTCGACGAAGTTTATATACTAAATAAGTCATGTATATCGATGTGGACAGCCTAATTTCGGACATAAACGAGGACAGCCGCTAGATTCGTACAGCGGAATACCAGACAAAGAAATAGTAGAACGACATGGCGGACAGGAAACAAAATGGCATAACAGAGCGTTATTCCTTTTCTCATCACCCCTTATGAGTATGTGTAATCATGCACATCAATTCTATATTTTGATATGAGACAAGACAAAAAGAGTAGATAACGGTGGCGAAAAAGAAACATGATGGCATAACAGACCGTTATTCACTTTGCTAATGTATGATCGTAAGGCGCGACAATATAGAGCATAGAAGACATACAGAGTAGAGAGCCGTGGCGGACTAGAAATATGACGGCATAACATAATTCCTCTTGCCGCCACGTTATTCAAGTCGTTCTTACTCTAAGGCACGCCAATATATATTACACATTAAAAGGGTTTCAGCTGAGTTATTGACCAACGTATCTATTTTCAAGTAAATGCGTTGCATAGTATTTGCTGGAGTGTGACACCGGTGTCTCCAATCATCCGTAGCCATCCATACGGACAGTGGGTCTATATAGGTTCCTACGTGAGTCGAGCGTCACCTTCGCGGCCGGGTCACCCGGTAACGTACATTAATTCTCAATGCCATCACTCCGCTAGTATTCTGTCTATACATATCTATCTATGACGGCGCGTAAAACAGAAAAGGTTTCAGAGTCAATTTCTTATCAGGCAGATATCATGGAATTAGGCTCCTCTAAATCTGTGTGTTTTTGTATTTGTTTGTATCTGAGTCCACGGAAGCCACGGTATAGGAAATCGTAGTGTAGGGATACGAATGTATAAATTATCTCGGTGACTGTATATAACTATATATAGATAGGTATGTAGATATTTTACCCTTATAAATTTCCCAACGATTACACTACATGGTACTACGTGCAGTTTTTGTCGTCGGTCGGCGTCGGTGGGGTCGACGCTGTGGCCGCGTGCCTTTCTTTTGCCTCTAGTTTATAAGCAACAACGCTCCGCCGTGCCCGTCTCTTACCGCGTAGTTAAAAATAATCTTTGAAAAAAAAATACTATACCGAACACGCGCAGCGCTCGACCGGCCGTCACCTGCATACGACGCCAAACGTTTCCGCAATTAATGCACCGCGACTGTTACATACGAGTAGGTCTCCAACGACAGCGTCGCGTGCGTTTCGACGATTGTTTGTAAGCAGAAATACGCGACGAGTGCTCGATTCTAAACAGTTGGGAATACACGTAATCGCGTGGGTTAATCTAAATAAAGTGTCGGCTTATGTGCGCGTTGTGGGTGTGTTGTATTCGTATTGTGTCTTTCGTTTCGCATCATCCGTGTGCCACGAGACAGCGCTAGCGATTGATTGATGTGAATCAACTGCGTAATCGACAAATGCAAACTATGAAATGGATAGAGATGGTGAGGCTGGGGCCTACGTCGCACGAAAGGTCTTCAACTTTCGACGGCGATAAGGTAAGCTTGCACCGTACCGTTAGCCGAGACAAGACGCGTTTGCAATGTAATGCTCAATGCTTGATTAAACGCCACCGATATTGGTTAACCTATCCATTGTTATCGGAGGATATCGCAACCTCAACGCTAACGTCATATGTCGTCATCTCTCAATGTTCATATGTTATACTAGCTGTGTTTTTTTCGACAAAGTCGAAAGTACGCACAGCTGTAGCTCAATGAAATAAAAAAAATGTTAATACGATAAATAATACGATTGAATTAAATGTTGTAAAGAAATATCGGACTTTATGTTTTAAAAAAATGGAATATTTACGTCTTTAGATATTTTTTTATGTTAGATGAATAGAAAACGAGCATGCAGGCCACCTGTTACGTTGTCTATAGCCTATAGACATTTACATACATACAAATCGAAACAGGACTAAAGTCCTATCTGGCGCTGTGCTTGATATATAGCTCCTACTAAGAACTGAGATGATCGCATCGCTTTTAAGTTTATATACATAAATATTTACCTGAATAATAATTCAAGGTTCAAATTCCAATTAAAATTTACTTATTTGTTACCACAAACGTAATTTCAGACATTGAAGTAAATTTTAAAATGCAGTAGACAGTTCCAAGGTACATAGCCTATTGTGGGTGTTGTCGTTTAAACTAAGTATGCTATGGTATAGGATATCAATTACTTTATTGTAGTAATAGTAATAACAGCTTTATTAGTTTCTTTTATTTTTAATAACAATAATGGAAATCTTAAAAGTAATCATAATAAAAGCCTAACATAAACAATCTAAGGGAGTCCGTGCCCATGCGACACGCGAGGAATGCTAGCGGCATTTCCACGCTGAATTACTATCGGAATTCTCTGTGTGAGATATAAACCAGCCCTCTTGTCACCGAAGACGTCGAGCAAACGTGGGACTAATTGAATTTTTTAAAGTGAATATATCATTAAAAAACATTTCCTGCTAAAATACAAGTCTCCGTACATCACTATACATTTTTTCGTATTTGACATACCTAATGTACTTGTTTATATATATTTACAGCTGTCTTGATGGCTTTAATATCTACTTAAAAAGTACTTAATTTTATATACCTGTATAGTTTGAATCATTACTGGACCTGTTATATTTATGTTGCAACTTTTAGTACTAACGTCTTCAACTACGTCAATATTAAGAAAAGGAGATATATGTGTTTGTAGATATAGGTACGTCTTATAATCCGCCGTGAAGCATTATTTGTGTTTCGGTTGGAGAGGTGTGGTTGCCGGCTACATTTTTCACTTTACAAACGAGGCTGCAATTTTAGTCCTTTGAAATATCGACGCATTTACGTACGATTTCAGATACGACTGGATACTGGATACGATGGAACGAACATTGTTTATCGGGTGGTCTGCATGCTCCTTTTCTGCTCTTGTTACAAAAAACAAAGACTTTGCGTAACTATAGTGGGATGTTACAACATTCCATAGTTGGGTTTCCGCGGCTCTTTGAGACGTTAAAAAGTTTTATAAGCCATGACTAACAGCTGAGGTGTTTACTATTAGTGGATTTTATTGAATCATCAAGTTTTTAGTTTCAAGTACAAAATGTTGCCTAATTATAAAAAAAAACATTTATAACAGACTTCTAAAAGGAGGAAGAACCATGAATAAAGATTATCTATTTGTTGGAATGTTCTTTGTTTATGTATGTTTGTCTATTTTATTCTTTACTCCGTGAATCGGTGATCACTTTAAATCTATTTAACGGATTTATCGGATCAGTATTGCGGGAGGCAGTCCTAAACTGAAGCTTATTTGATTAGACTAAAGATACGCCGATAAATTACTGAAATATTTTATTTTTTAGCATCTGTGTCATCTACAAATACACAGACGTAATGTCCGCCCCCAGTCTTGTAGCGCCGACGTAAAAACGGCACTTTTGTTCGCTCATAATCTATACAATTTTTTCCGTACAACACAGGTGTGTAGGAGCAGCAAGCGCTTTACACCCAAAATCATACAGCAGTGTTGTAGCCGCAGGGAAAGTGTTAAACAACATTGCACTAAAATTACTTCTTACCTTGCACCCATTATAATGTCTGTTGAATGAAGTGAATCGAACTACGATCGCGGAAATAAACAATTATTGTTTTTATTGAACGAAATTAGAAATTCTTTGTTATAATTTGTATGCTAAATGTAATTTAGAAACACTAAGGTAATTTAAATTTAATCTTAATTGGGAATTCCAAGAAGAAGTTATGAACAATACGTCAGTTTGTTCGTAGCAGATTCACGTTCTTATATTAATCACCGCCAGCTCACAAGGAAAAGAAATCATCGATATCTCTTGTGCAATAAATATATCTATAATCGACTTTTACGAAACAACAAATCATACAAAACGTCGTTTAAATGTATATTAAAAATATAGTATAGAAAAAATTATATGTGATAAAAGAACAAGATACGAAAAACTATTGCGATAGTTGAAGGTTTTCAAAAATCCTTTTGAAAGTTTTCTGAATGCTAGGTTTGTAATGTTTACTTGATTTTTTGTTTTCGTCATTTTTTCGAATATTTTCGTACTAATCATTCCACCTTTAATAGGCGGTAGAACAATTGTTCGACAGGGAAAGTACCACCGCCACCCTCATAATCTGCCGTAAAACATAACTTGCGTTTCGGTTTGAGACGTGTTGGTTGCCGGCTACACTTTGAAGCGATGCGACCATCTCAGTCCTCAGGAATAGCAATGTATCTACGTTCGACCTCAGATAGGATTTCAGTCGCCCTTGTTATTGTACGTGGATGTCTATGGGCTGCGACTACTTAACATCGGGTGGCTTGCATGCTCGTTTGCTACTCTTCTCACATAAAAAAACCTCTAAAATCTTGTAATTTAGTAAGTTTTTTATTTCACCTCGTGCACGTAAGCTTCGACGATAACGTATTATGAGCGTTTATTATGCGGAACGATAAAGTTATTGCTCCCCCTATATGTATTTACTATTGTAACCCAACAAATACTTTATCTATTATGTTGTATGTATGCATAATATTATACAATATAACTTGAATATGTTGCGTAATTTTTCTGTCGAGATAATTTCAATTATATTTTTTTACTTGTGCAATTAATTTTTCTTGTGTAGTTAATGCTGTTTTTATACGCATCAAAATGTTCAAACGTGGGAGAACTATAGTTCGACCGGGGAGGTACCACCGTCGCGCTTATAATCCGCCGTGAAGCATTAGTTGTGTTTCGGTTGGAGAGGTACGGTTGCCGGCTACACTTGGAAGCGAGGCAACCATCTTAGTCCTCAGGAGTAGTAAAGCATCTATGTATGTTCGAGCTCAGATAGGATTATAGTCATGTTTGTGATTGTACGTGGATATTTATGGGCTGCGATTACTTATCATCAGGTGGCTTTAAAAAAAAGTTAATAACTTTGACCTGACTTTGACTTGACGTATTGTTTCCAAGTATATTTTTTTCATACATTTAAGTTTTATTATTACGAAATCTGTTTATCATTTTTAATTACCTTAATTCTTTAGTAATTAAGGTAATAATAAATTGGTGAATCACCATAAGGAAAATTGGCAAATGAATTGGCAAATTAAGTTGTATATTAAATTTAGTAGACGTACTTAAAGGTGGGAGAACTATAGTTCGACCGGAGAGGTACCAACGACGCCTTCATAATCCGCCGTAAAGCATAATTTGTGTTTCGGTTGGAGAGATCCGGTTGCCCGGTACACTTCGAAACGAGGCGACCATCTTAGTCCTCAGTATTAGCAACTTATCTATGTACGTTCAAGATCAGATAGGATTTCAGTCGTGTTTGTGTTTGTACGTGGACGTTTATGGGCTGACCCTACACGTTGAAGCGAGGCGACCATCTTAGTCCTCGAAAGTAGCAATGCATCTATGTCCGAGCTCCGATAAGATTTCGGTCTTGTTCATGAACGTCGATGTCTATGGGCTATGACTACTTAACATCGGGTGGTTTAATTTTTTTTTTCATATCATTTCATATTCATTCATTTCACATTCATTACATAAAGAACATTTATAAACAAATAAAAATCGGGGTGTGGGTGTGTCGTGCGCACAGCCTTTTGTTTTACGTGATTACGTGTACGTAAACATAGATACGTATGCAGCGAAACGACCTCAAAGTTTGAACGCTCCTCCGTCCCGCGCGACGCGTCACAGTCCCCACTCAACGTAAATTATTTTGTTTAACTTTTTTACGTGAGCATGGAAACCACCTTATGGTAAGTAATCACAGCACACAGACATCCGTGTACAGTGACAAACACGACTAAAATCCTATCTGAGCCCGAGCGTTGCTACTCCTGAGGAGTAAGATGGTCGCCTAGCTTCAAAGTGTGGCCGGTAACCACACCTCTCCAACCAAAACACGAATAATGCTTTACGGCGCATTATGAGGGCGGCGGTGGTACCTCCCCTGTGGAACTATAGTTCTCCCACCTTCAAAACTAACTTAACCATATAGTTGTGAAATATTTTTTTATATACATCTCTAACCAAGCTATTACATATTTTATTATCAATGAGTTTTTTGACTTGCCTTCCACGACGGAAGCAAATTTAAAATTAACATAATTCCTTGTGCTTCACAAACTTGAGAATAATAACAAAATAGTGTTTAATTAATGTACTAGGTTCCAAGAAAATCTTCCTACTTTATTTAATATGTAACATAACATATTTAATATGTTACATAATTTATTAATAACTAACCAACTGTATCTTCAACACCATCAGTCATAAATTAATTATTTACCATGAGTTGTGAAATAGTTTGAACTACACACGGGCAAGCGTTGTGCAATAAGGTTATGTACGAGGTCGACATGAGTGGGCTTAGAGATTGCTTATTAAACACGAATGATGACAGGTGCTTCGCCTTCGGCTTTTGCGCCCTGATAATCCACCGTCTCCTGTAAAGCAATTCTTATTGAGGTTGCTGTACCACAGTATCAAGCGAGCCTGCTATGCCTATGCCTGTTTCCTGCAGTCTAAGGATACCCATATAAAAACCTTTACAGGATGACGTCCCATCAGAGGTAGTATGTAGTTGAGTTGCTACTCCCGAAGAGTAATGGTTACCTCATTTGTAAGGGCAATCGGCAAGCACACTTTTCAAATGGTATGTAATTGTTACTTTATGGCGGATTATTTGTACAACGATGGTACCTCTCCGTTCGAACTTATTTCTACGACTTTAGCAAGCCTTTTTGTAGAGTATCTCCACATTATCACATTACAAAAAACAATAACAATCTCTTTAGTTTTTAATAACGGACTTTAAAAAGGAAGGTTATCATTTTGTCGTAATGTTTTTATAATGTTAATATTGATTATAGTGATACAGCTGTGGAAATCGATATCAATCACACAAACCGTACAATTGATATATTTATTGTGGTCGCGGGTATTATTCAATTCATTAGCTATACGGACAATAATTATAAATTTACGTAAAACATGCATTGGAATAACAAACCAACCTTTATTAGTTCCTTTTCCCGTTGTTTTGAATAAATACTTTCACGTTACTTCCCCATTTAAGACTCATTACATAGTTTGGGCATCAAAAAATTGGTATATATTCATATACTCGAAAATATTATCCTGCTTTTGGTTAAAAATAAATTAACACTAAACATTAACGCGGCTCTCCTTAAAACTAATTTGGCAAACAGATGTTAGCGTAGATGAAAAATGCACCTACTGTTTACATAACTTGATCTTGTGTCCTCAACACTTATCGATATGTGGACATTATGCAGGACTCTTGTCATAAATTGTCTTTAATCGTTGCCCCAAATCCCCCAGTGATTGTTTAACGACACGTCGTGCGAGCGAGCAGTAAATGCATTAAGATACAGGTGTGGCTAGATAACATAAGTTTACCTTTTCCATCGAACGCACGGCCAAGGATCAGTCGACGACTGGTTATCGCCCGTCCGCACTCAAGGAGAGACAGAACTTGCCCAAATGTCTACTTTCGAATAAATCGCGCGATTGACGTCAAAAATCAGTTAATATGTCCTCTGTCGGTATTCAACCGTAGTTGTGTCGCGGTTAATTAATCCCTTACAACTTTTATTGCAAATAAATATTCGTTTTGTTAAAATAACAGTGTTAAAGAAAATATTGCATCTGTGATTATCATTTTGTGTAACGAGTAGTATTCAGTGATATGAATTCGGTAAAAAAAGTGGAAAACATGTTTCGTTTTGTCCGTAAACTGGCGCGGAGAATAATGGAGAAAGTGAGGAAAGCGGAGTTAGTGGTATTCAACATGGCGATGAGAAGGCGGGGCACCATACACTCGATATGCAGACGCGCCACAATACATTCCATACGGGAGGTGAGAATACCTGATATTTAGACATTGGATTTTTGAAAACTTGTACGAGTCTTTTTTATTACTTCCTTTATATATAAGTAAGTTTCTTAAATGTACTAGTCCTAAATTACACACAGATAAAATAAAATAAATATGACTTTATACTAATATTTACACTTTGTTTTGAGGTATTATTAAATATTTTCAAATGATTCTGTTTCCAATTTTAATGTACCAAATCTAGTTCGAAGAAGTCTTGAGGTATGTTCAACATTTTCATATACCATTTTACTGTTAAAAAAAACTTCCCATTCACTTGCATTTCAAATTAATTTATGGTAATATTTTTTATAAATATATTAGTATAACTGTAGCGTAGACAGAAATATTATACTAATTATAGAAAAATAATTGTCCAAACTAATTATAAAAACAAGTTGAGTATGAAAATGACAACATCCTACGTAGGATCTAATTATCATATACTCGTTGTAATTGTACTATTAGCGAGAATATGAAAATTGCCATCGATACATGTACATATTAATATGGCGTTTCAATTAGTTCTGTAATTTACACAAAATGGTTAGCTTAATAGTGCAGCCTATTGTTTTTTGACATGTCTGCGTCTTGCCATATATCAGTGTTTAAGAGAATGCAGTGGTAATTGATGCCACTGGCGTTGGCTCATTTGTTCAGTGGTTTCGTAAGTACTTTATCATCAATCCTACTCCTAGGCTCTGGTTTAGGCCATAGTGCGCCATAATAGGCCATAGGCTTACGCTTTACGATTAAGTGCGGATAGGTAGACTTCATACACTTTTGGGAACTTTATGGAGAAATCCTAGGCATTGACTTTCAGATCCATTTTGTAAATGCTCCATCTTTTTTCAATAGAAGCAACAGATCTGTAAACAAATTTGAGTAGGAATCCTGTTTTAGATGGAATTGTATCCAGATGACCATCGTCAGTAAACCGCTTACCATCTTACTTGCGTTTTTTATTATTATGAAAGAATAAGATACGGGCATGCAGGCCACCTGATGTTAAGTGATCACTGAAGCCTATGGACAACCGCGTCCAATCTCAAAACAAAAACAGAAGTTCTATTTAAGAATGGACGCGGACGTTTTCCTACTCTTGAAGACTAAGTTGGTCGCCTCCAATAATGTGTATCCTGCAACCACACCTCCCAAACAAAATCAAAAATCTTTAAGCTTTACGGTGGGTTATGAGGGTGGCGGTGGGGCCGCACCGGGGAGCTCTAACGGGCCTACCACCTTTAAACTGTATTTATTTATTACATACAATATCTATGGTCTAACGGTTATTGACTTTTTATAAACAAAATTCTCTCTCAAGTATTAATGGCACAAAGAATGGACCACTTTTTTCAATGGTGTCTAAATTGGTTAAATCTTGTTTTTATCCTGCCATTAAATAGTTTTTATAGCCTGTTATTATACTTGTTACTTTTAATTAAAGCAATTGCAACCAGTTTTTATTCCGTATATTCTTTTTAAATTAGGTCTGCGAGAACAGATACAAAGATATCACATTTTAAGATTCTAAAACATTACATCTTCTGCTCAGCTAGGCTCATAGTAATCAGGCAAAATAAACCGTATTCAGGAGAGCTCCACAACTGTTTGAAGTTAGCTAAGGATATGTTATAAGTTTAAAACGCAATGTTTGCGTCGTTCTACAGTTTTCAACGAAATTTTAACTTATTTGGTATTGTCAAACGACTGTGAAGTGTTTATCGGGATAGCCTGATTAGTTTCGGGTTTTGTTATGTCCTTCCTTATAAGCTTCTATCTCGAGCATCATGTTTGTTATGATGACGCTTCGCTTTCGTCTTTCTTGAAGCGAACAGAAGCTCTACAATTAGGACTCCTAAAGACTCTTAAAGGTCCGTAATTGGACTGCCTAACCCGAAAAATACTTGTGAACTACAGTTTGACAATTTCAAATATGTATGAGGCTACTAACAATACTTTTAGCTAATATCTTTTGATGATGGAATGGAACATCACTTCTTTGTAGTACTATGAATTTTACTTAAAATCCTTGTGACCCTTGTACTATATGTTTGTATGCTAACCTTCACCAAACTGTAGACAAAGCAAACACTGCACCTGGATGTTGAATGTGAACTGTAGTGCTCGGGAATGCGTCATCAATAGTGCATCTTGTCATCACCAAATCATCATCGTAAAATCACCAGAACTATGCCTAAAATAGTTTTGCATTTCGAAACGATTTTTCTATGCATTTTCCTTGTCTTATCTGCTATGAGCCTGTCTAGCAATTTTCCTATCA
This sequence comes from Phocides pigmalion okeechobee, assembly GCA_018251015.1. NCBI lineage: Eukaryota > Metazoa > Arthropoda > Insecta > Lepidoptera > Hesperiidae > Phocides > Phocides pigmalion. The sequence goes on along the minus strand of DWON01000896.1, from coordinate 16,687 downwards.
TCTATAATCCCCGTTTAATCAACATATTTGATGAAGCAAGGAAATAGAGAAAGAGCAAGAAATTATACTAAGTTCTGATAGGAAACTAAGTAATATCTTACTTAACTCGACTGCATTGTCCGACTTTGATATAAAACGGCACAATTTTCACGCTCTACTCTGTTTCTTCAAACCATTTGTCTCCGTGACATAGTTCTGGTGCAGTCAGCGTTAGTGTCACAATGTTCTGTAACCATCGTATATAGCGTTCCCGGAATGATAAACCATTTAAGTATATAAATTTTAATGTAATGTAATAAACACAATTTGATAATGCGCACCTTGCTTTATATAAAATTGTTTAACATAACCACGGTTCGTCAATTCACAATCACACAAGGTTTTCAAAGGTATCTTTTAATGTTCATGTTTGTCAGTCATCAATTTTTTAACAATGATATTTTATACGTCTAGATTAACTATCACGATTAGTATACTAAAAATACAAGTTAGGAGTGTGATGTATTTTCCCACAATACGACCAAGAAGCTTGCTCGTATATTTGTAGTATATTTGAAGAGTACTGGGACGCAAGTCTAATTTTAAAAAGACACGCATCAGTTAATTATAAAGTTGTTTCTCATAAGAATAAATGTAATATATCAACTTTTGGGATCGAGTTAATACAAAAATACAAGCAAAAATTCTTAATGTATTTGTCAATCATAAGCTCACATGGATTATGCAGGGCGCATCATATGCATAATACTTAATTATAAATTATTATTTGATATACAGAAATATCCAGACGTATATAATATCTTTAATTTTTACTAATTGTCTATACAGTTGACGCATGTTGCACTTTTTATTAATCGTGTTACGCACACGTCGAGTTTATGCAGCGAGTTTCAAATATATATTATAATAACAGATGTAAATGCATTTATTACCATAAAACCTTTACTATTATCGCTTTTACGGTACTATTCTACACTCATACTAAATGAAATTGATTGGATTTCTATTCCCATATCTTATTATGACTTTTGAATTTGCATGCATATAGTTTTTATGATTACTGTAATATGCATTACAAATGCTGTAATTAAGTTTTTATATGAGATGATCTGAATCTAAACTTGTTTTAAAATACAAGCATAGAAAACCAAAGAAGAGAAACATGATGTATTTTTTTAAATTTTGAAACTGACTGCCGAAATACTAGAGATTCTTTTAGAGTTATTGAGTAAATCTTTGTGACCTACAGATGCAAATTTTATTGAATAAATGTATGAATAATAATATACCTAATACCTAGCTAGATGTTTGGGATGAGGGCCGACAGTTACTACAAATTTTCTTGTTAGACGTAGAATCATCTGAAGAAAAAATAATAATGTAGTAAGTTGAGCCTATAGTCGTTTTTCGTTTAATTTAGTTTCCTAACGATTGTCGAAATGTTGTTGGTTGATGATGCGATGTTTCCATGACATCGTTAAGTTTGATGAGTATCAATATTATGATGAAGATCTTATGATAGGAGAATGTTTGTTACTACTAGTTAGTTTGGTTTTCTTTTCACCATATAATATATAATAAGCCTTATAACTAGCGGACATCTATCCAACAACAACCGTGCTTGATTTCGTTATCCTTTGTCGATCGACTGCGCTCTACACGGACCGCATCTCGGAAGGAACTTTCAGTAATCAAATATTATTGTCCTGTTGGTCACTGAGATTTACTCAATCAACCGTACAGTACATCACCACGAATGTTTCGGATGTTATCATGTAATGTTTACATAGGTGCTGTCGATGAGCGATGAGCTACGTCGCGCGCTGTACTCGTCGGGGGCTTCGGTCGACATGGAGTTCTCGCCGCCCGACCTCATCGGGACTTCGGAGATACTCACGATGGAACACAGGTTGGTACATTTGCTTTTTTGTTGGTATTTACTTTAGGCGCATTAGGAAAAACAAGTGAACGTGAAAATATGGAACAGGTATATAGTTGTCTTTTTAGGATTATATTTATATTTATATACACGACGATGTCTCGTCAAATTCACGTGAAAAGACAGGTCCAATGCAATTTGATTTTAATCACTAACTGTTGAAACATACGTACATTGTAACGTTTTTCAATTATTTAGATTTAGGCGTGTTACAGGAAAAGACAACATAAAATTTTAAATGTGTTTGTAAACCGTCACACAAAACGACGGGTTCAATAACATCTGGTTTCAATCATATGGGAAACGCAGGTACATTGTTGCAATTTTTGAAGGTAAAATTTTTTTGGCGCGCAAAGGAAAAATACTAAAATACAATTTTTAAATATGCGTGCACGCTGTCACACAAAAACGACATGTTTCAATGACCTTTGATTTAAATCCTATTGAATTAAACATCTAAACAATAAGCGATAAGAGGAATCAACTTAATATATTTAAAGGTGGGACAACTATAATTCGACCGGTGAGGTATCACCGCCGCCCCCATAATCCGCCGTAAAGCATTAATTGTGTTTCGGTTGGAGATATGCGGTTGCCGCCTACACTTTGAAGTGAGGCGACCATCTTAGTCCTCAGGAGTAGCAACGTATCTGTACCTTCGAGTTCAGATTGGATTTCGGTCATGTTTCTGGTTGTACGTGGATGTCTATGGGCTGCGACTACTTAATTTGCTTGCATCACACATAAAATAATAACTATAGTTAATTACGCTTTGATGCTCATACAGTGTGAAAAAGAACTAGTAAAATAACTAGTGCTTAATGTAGTATGGTGCCATTTTAAGAACAAGTACGAAAAAGTATATTCAACAGTTACAAGTATTTTCGCAAACGGGTTTTTGTTTTTTTTTTTTCTTTTAACACGTTGACTGCGGTGTTCACATGATAATATATATTAGACCGAGTCAGGATTGCGGGAGGCAGCCCTAACTGGAGCTCTTTTCTCTAGATTCAAGATATACCGATAATTCACGCAAGTATTGTATTTTTTAGCATCCGTAAAACATTTACGAGTACACAGACGTTGTTTCCTCTCGGAGTCTTGTGGCTCCGACGTAAACATATCACTTTTGTTCGCCCGTAATCCATACAAATTTGTCGGCACAACACGTGTCGCGCCCAGAATTACACAGCAGTGTTGTAACCGCAGGAAAAGTATTAACTTAATTTGTCTTGTGTCGTCCATACGTTGCGCTCTTGTGATTGGAGCAAAAAAAGTTGTCAGCTCGTTTTCCTGTAAAGCCGAAGCCAAAAATATCCCACAGTAAATTGTTTTTTTTTTTTTGTTAAACCAGACAACGCTTTACAGATATTTTTTGTTTTATTTCTCATATTTTGATAGTGAGCTTAATGAAATAAGTTTTGGAGACTTAAGTTAATTGTGTACAGAAAAGCATTAGGTACCTTTGTATGAGATGAATATCTTAGGTAAATTTGAAATTTAAAAAACAATTTGAGTTTGAAAAGCAATATTAACCCAATAGTTTGTGTGTGTGCGTGCGTGCGTGCGTAAATGCGTGCGTGCGTGCATACGAATATGCTTGCGTGCGTGTGCGTGCGTTTGAACGCACTTGCGTGCCTGCGTGCGTGAATGCGTGTGATTTACGCAAATGCCTTCATAATAATTATTCGCTATCGCAGCTAGACGTCTATATCGAACGTTAAACAGGACTTAAGGCCTATATGTATGTTATATTGATGCGTAAATGCTCCTGATTACTGAGATTGTCACCTCGCTTTTAAGTGTAACCAGCAACTGCATCACTCCAACCGAAATCCAATAATTGATTTACGTTGATTTGTGATGATGACACCTAAAACTTGGTTGTATCTATCAAAAATATTAAGTTTATTATTATTAGTTATTAGTATTATTAAGCTAGAGTGTGACGCCATTATGATTTGCTGCAACTCAATTTAATGACAGCCATACGTATGTTTGCGTTGACATCACCTTAGATAATGGCGTTATATTATGTCATCCGAAGTATTACAAAAAAGATATTTATGATGTTATGTTTTTAAAGACTAACTTTATCGCGCGGCTCTCTCCGCGTCAACTTATTTGTGTGGTTTTTGAAACTCGAATGCTTCCCTAGACATATTCGTGGTATAAAGGTGGATTACTTTATAAAGCCAATACTGGATTAGCCATTATGGTAAGTGTACACGAGGGAATCATAATGAAACCAATTTCTGTTAAAGTATTTTTCATATATTATTACACCCTGTTTTATTATTTATATTTTTCCACGCTACAGTTTAAACCTTAAATTCCGTAAATTCTTTAACGTTTCTGTGTACTCTTCGAAGTTAGATAATATTTGGTTAGTGATGTCAAATACCTTTTTTATAAATGAGTACGTGTAGAGAATTTTCTAGTCCTTTTTAAGGATATTGCGCGTACAGAGGAGTATGAGATTTGGTATAAGTAAATACTGAGAAGATCTGCAAAAAGCTAAAAGTTCTATATATCGGAGAGATGGTGTGAAGTAAGCCTCTCTGACGTCACAATTGTTGACTTGACGACTCATGTTCAGATATTCCAAAGAAAACTTGATTATCTTCGTATATTGCTCGGGCAGCGTAACGTCGTAGAGAGATCCGAACTATGCGACGGCTTGAGCGAGAACGATCGCTACCTGCGGGCGCTCGGACTTTTATAACAAAATTGGGTGGCGGTACATAACGTTACGATCGGTAAAACATTTTTATCATTTCTAGATTTGGCTAAAAATGACTAATAAAAACAACATTTCCGGCAACGCGTTGTCTTAAATATGCGGTTTCGCTCCGACATATATAATAAATGTTATAAATACATTCTCTGATTAAAGAAGAGTACCCAATTAGCATACAGACTGTATGCTGTGAAGTTATTTATGAAATCAACAAGTAAATTCGTTGCTATTCCAGTCTGAAGTGATCGCCTCGCTTGTATTTAGTCGCACCTCTCCAACCAGAATATAACAGTTGTTTCGCGACGTATTACGAGGAGGGGGCGGTGGTACCTCCCCGGTCGAGTACGACCCTACGACTATAGTAACAGTTCTACCACTTATCAAATTAATTATCATTATCACTTATAATAAAAATTAAACGTTATTTGCCTTTATTTGTATTGCCAATGTCAAACACATATTTAATATACCTGTTATAATAGTCACATAATAGATTGTCGCCAAATAATTTTGGCTGCATGAGTTTCCTCTCGTGACTTTTGTTTGTTTTTAAATGACACTTTTTCAATAATCGGTCACAATAGCTTTTATTTGACGTGGTAAAGATTTTTTTTTATTATTATTAATGAGTAAGAAACGGGCATGCAGGCCACCTGATTTTAAGTGTTAAGTGATCACTGCAGCCCATGGACAACCACGTCCAATCTCACATAAAACAGAAGTTCTATGTAAGAATGGACGCGGATGCTTCCTACTTTTGAGGACAAAGATGGTCGCCTCTAATAATGTGTATCCGGCAACCACACCTCCCCAATCGAAATACAATACATGAAGAACATGTTGCTGTACGGCAGATTGTAAGGGCGGCGGTGAGGCCGCCGCGGGCGAGCTCTAATGGCTCTACCACCTTTAAAAGGTTAAAAAATAATGAAATTTAGACTAATGGTATTTCCTAACAATATCAGTATTAATATATAAGATTCCGAACAGACTGATTGATTTTATTTGTTTTTGCGATTTATTTTACGATTACGAACGAGGAAAATTACGATAAAAAATAACATAATTTGTGTAGTATACGAACACTGGAAAAATGCTTTGCAGTATTTGATAAATATGAGATTAGCTGCAACATTTTTTATATTCAATGTTTAACCTTCCGATTAGTTTGTGTTAAGCACCTTAATGCGCACAATTTTACTTCTAATGGTTACCCATCTAAATCCCGACCGCGCACAACATTGCTTAACTTTATATATTGTTTACGATCTATGTATTTTTCACTAGCGATCGCACATTTTACTTTCGACCGCTCATTGACTTTGCTTAATAATCTAGCTTGGTTACTAAACACAAGTCGTTCATTTCTCGATCTTCGCGTTCAAATCAACCCACACAATCTTTCGATTTGTTTTACTCGTTTCTTGGTAACTAAAATAGTGTAGACGATAAATTGTTAAGTTAAAATTAAAAAATGTTGTGTTGGACATTGCAGGGAGAAGCTGTGCGGCGTGTTGCCGGCGCGCGCGCAGGGCTACATGTGGTCGCTGGCGTTCAGCACCAGCCAGCACGGGTTCTCGCTCGCCTCCATGTACCGCAAGATGCAGCGCGTCGACAGCCCAGTGCTGCTCGTTATACAGGACACGGATAACAACGTAAGTCTTTTTTATAAAAGATTAAGAAACAGGTATGTAGGCCACCCGATGTTAAGTGGCCAATGTAGCCCATGGACAACTACGTCCAATCTCAAATAGAACAAAAGTTCTATTTAAAGATGGACGCGGATACTATGATATCTAAGATGGTGGCCTCCAATAATGTGTATCCGTCTATTGATACTAGTGATGCACCAGATATTAATTCAAAATTCAAATATGTTACTTCATTATAAGGTACTTCGACTCTGCGCTCAAATTACATCGAGTCAGCGAGGCGAGAGGCGGTACTAAACTGGAGCTTATTTTTCTAGATTGAAGATGAGCTGACAATTCACAGAAATATTGTATTTTTTAGAATCAAAAAAGAACACAAAAACCTAAACTTAGTGAAGCGAAACAAAAGCTCTTAACTTTTATCGTTATCGTAAAAGCTAATGTGCAGGTATGTGGGCAGAATATTGATAAATACAATGTTTGACACTTACTATTGTACGATTTACGTAGATAAGAGCTTTTGTTTTAGGGCAAAACTCTCTACTTGAGTGCTTGAGTGAACAGGTGTAGAGTCATTTGGCGTAAAACTTTTGAAGTGCTCTCTAATGCACTTGATGTATTCAGGTTTGGTTATGAAGGCTTTGATGTTCGACAGAATTTTCCTTAATTTATACTATGCATTTACAGATGAAATATTTACATGTTTTTTGACGTAAAATGTTGGCACTTTTTCCAATGATGATGCTGCTAAAAATTGCCCTCTAATCTAAAAATCTAAATATAAAATAAAAAAAATCAGTGTTAACTTGTACAAATAGAGAAAAAACACAAATATCGAAGTGTCGCTTTTTTTAATCATGCATGTTTATAGTCTTTGTGCACTAAAAACCTTAGGTGTCTCTTGGATCAGTGTCCCGAAAAAAAATGTGGTTCTTGGGAAGTGCGATAAAACAAAACATACAATTTGAATAACTCTCTTTCTGGGACAGGAATATGAGTGTTGTATTAGAAGACTTGTTATGATATAAATATATTGTCAATAAGCCTTTCGATGTGAGGAATGTAAATTTATTAGCTGTTCAAATAAAAAAATGTTTGAAAGCAAGGCTCATGTTAAGCTTGTGTTGTATATAGGTGTTCGGCGCGTTGACGTCGTGCGCGCTGCATCCCTCCGAGCACTTCTACGGCACCGGCGAGTCGTTGCTGTTCGCCTTTCAACGTGTGGAGGACACGCGGCGCCGCTCCGTGCCCGCCGCCCCCACCGCCCCCACCGCGCCCGCCGCCCCCACCGCGCCCGCGATGGCCGCCATCGAGGCCGCCAAGGACAAGGAAGACGTCATCAAGGATGACAAGAAGGAAGATGAGAATGAAGGTGAGTTGACGGAAGATAGAAAGTGTTACTAGCGGTGTGAGATAGACGCAACGTGGGATTAAAGTATTGTCGGATAAAAGCGGGGTGGAATAGACGTGGTATGAGATAGAAGCATTGTAGGAAAGAATTGAGGTATAAATGCAATGTTAGATAGAAACAGTGAGGAATAAAGTCAATAAGATAAAATAGAAAACGTAGTGAAATAAAGACAGAGAGATTGAGAGTGAATGAGATAGGGATGTAGAATAGAGTGGAGTACAAGCAAAAATTAATTAAGATAAAGTGAGAACAAAGCAGAATTGACAAAAGACATAATATATAGATAGAATGGAATAAACATAAAATGGGGTAAAGACAAAGTAAGACAAAAATAGATTGACGTGCATATAAGTTAAAACAGATTTAAAATGTTACAAAGGTAGGGTGAAATAGAAGTAGAGGGACATTGACTTGGAGATTAATATAGACAAAATGGAACAGACACAGTGTAGGATACAGTCATAGGATAAATGGAATAAAAACATAATAGGGAGGAAGGCGGATAAGAGGAGTACCATAAAACATACAAGATCTTTACAAGGCAATATAAATAAATAATTATATATTTATTTTCCATTTAATACGTTAGGTTTTATAAATGTATTTGGCCGAGTCCCAAAAACTAAGCGGTTAAGCTAATTTCAACATATTCTGTTCACAGGTCAAGGAGTTACTTTCAAGACCAAGTTCAAGTACTGGGGCTGGACGGGCGACAACATGTATTTCATTCGTGGCAGCAGCGACAACATTTCCATTGGCGCTGGCGAGTGAGTACATGAAATATATATATATATATATCTATATATATATATATATATTCAATATATAACACATGAAAACTTTTTTATGTGAGCAGGGAAGAGTAGAAAAGGAGTATATAAGCCACTTCTTTCAACAGTCTCTCCAGTTTATGAACTTCCATGTCCAATGTCAAATGGCACTCAAATCCTGTCTGAAGTCATGATAGATCTGTGTAATGCCCAGAACTGAGATGACGAGAGAAGATGATGAGAGAACTGCCACGCTTGTTAGTGTAGCCAGCAACCGTATACATCCAACCGAAACACAAGAGCTACTTTACGGCGGAGAATGAGAGCGGGTGTGGTGCCTATCCGATCGAATTATCGTTCTTCCACCTGCCTTATTAACCGACTACATTTCAATAGATAGATAAGGTCGTAAGCATATTGGTTGCCATTTTCCCTGCAACGTACAACAGTGTTATGTTTTGCGCTTGCGACTTGAACACACCTTTGTTGTAGGTACAAATCTGTTTGGATTACGCGCGAACAAAAGTGCTCTGTTAACGTAGCCGCTATAACACTGGGGATGGATGTTACGTCTGCGTATTCGTACATGATACACAGATGCTAAAAAATACAATATTTCAGTGAACTGTCTGCGCATCTTCAGCCTAGACAAATATGCTCCAGTTTAGTGCCGCCTCTCGCAACGCTGACCAGGTCTAATATCTAAGCACCGCAGTCAAAGTGTTAACAGCTGTGTCTGTCTGTCCGCAGCGGCAAGTTCGGCATCTGGCTGGACGGCGACCTGTACCTGGGCCGCACGCAGCGCTGCACCACGTACGGCAACGAGCCGCTCAGCACGCGCGAGGACTTCGTCGTCAAGATCATGGAGTGCTGGACCTTCATCTGAACACGCCACCCGCCACCACCCCCACTCCTCTCACGTCAATATAAGCTTTAGACTATCTTATGAAATTTGCTACGAAGATTTGACACTTTTACAACGTCTCTTCGACTTAGTACCGATGAGTCTGAAAACGATTTTGTATTCGCATTGACTCGAAAGCTCCCGCGCCCCGCGCACTTCTAGTCAAACGTACTGAAACTCGACCAATGTTTTCATTCTCCCCGAAGCCGGAGGCGTGTTCGGATGGGGCGCCGGCTCTCCCGAAGCGAGTGCATTAATCCTAGTCAATTGTCGTTCGTATGTCGGAGTCCGTCGGTCGGCGGACGGCCCGGCCCGGTCCGGTCCGGTCCGGTCCCTTGGGGGCCGCTCCGATCATTATTACGTGTCAATTCATACAATTATTATCTACTGTGCATTGTTGTTAAGAAAAATAAACAATATAAAAAAAAAAAACTTATTTGTAATAATAAATATTAGTTGTACAATGTTATGTAGAGGTTTATATGTAACGAATCGATCGTTGTGTTTAGAATCCATCAACGGACGTCGCGTCGCTGTAATGTAATGTTTAGTTTGTTGTAACGTAGTGGAATGTATGTTTCTTTGTCGTGTCTGTTCGTATTTGAGTCATAATCTTAAGTTAGTGCGCATAATTTATGTTACACTTTCACTGTGATTTGATTAATATGTTTGCATTTTATTATATATTGATTGATTGATGAAGCGACGACTATGTAATGTTCAATAATAATGATGTAGTCGATCAGTTTCATTCGTTTAGTGCTTTACTTTCACTAGTTAGTGAGCGAATGTATTCGGTGTATTTGAGAGAAATTATCTACTGTTTATTAAATGTATTATTGTGTATTGAAAAGTAAAAAAATATTTTTATGTGAAGCTTCAGTACAGATTCGAGTAGCCGATGATACATTATAATATTAACGATATAGATGAAAAATTTATAGTTACCTTAGAGAGCTTGATGAATGTTATCGTCATTGTGCTTAGTAATTGTGTCACTTAGCATGATGTTACTCAGATCTAACCGAATGGATGAAATACAAGTATCTATTTGTTTGTCAGATAAGAATAGGTTTTACACAGAATGTACACTACGCAAAATGTGCGCATTTTTGGTATACCATAATATGTAAAATGGTCTTAAAAAGTGCACATTCTGGGAAGCGTTGGTACTGAGAAGTTCTCTTACTGCGTCACGTGCCCATTTTACGAAGTGCATTCTACGTCAAACCCGTAAGGATATTGCGATCCACACAGCGCCGATGTCTTATGCTTTGTCAATTGTTGTCGCTTAGATTTAGGTTCTCGGATTAACTTGTAAGATCAGTTTAGGGTTTTAAGTTACGTGTTGCGGTGTCGCATAGTCGTGTTTCCTATAAATTACACTAATTTTAACATTCTTTAGGAATGTTAAACGTGCCGTGTAATTCACTATGCCCCCAATCGAAATGATGGCCAGTCCCGTTTCTTACATAGTCATAGATCAGAGGGTAGATTGCGACGTGGAGCAGAATAAGCTTTTAGTATATTAAATTGACTTCTGTATCGATTGAAAGCTAAGTGTTCGCTGGCTTTCGTTTGCCGTCTGTCTGTGTCGTAACTGGCGCTAATAGATCCTTTAAGGTGGACGCTCATTTAAATATGCCGCAGAACTTTATTTATTTCTATGAATATTTAAGCAACATTGCACATTTATCCGAGACTATCGGACTATCCATGTATGGTCCGATAAGGGTTGTATGACACTAAATGTGTTATCCAGATTTTGGTCCAACTGGTTTGGTTCAGTGCTTACGATGTGGATAAATATATGATACAATCAGCAAAGATTATCTCTGTCTGCGGTGCATTTAAGTCAACATTCACCTTTAGTCGCTATTTGTCTTCTCCGTGGTCCTATTTAATTGTTCGTGTTAGTATAATTAATGAAATAATGATTTCTATATGAGATTATTGGTGAGATATATTTTTGTGAGACGTCGCAAAGTATTCAACATATTATCTGTATAACTATTGATGGTAGAAAGAGCAGTGGATAAATATATAATAATTTAACAAATATATAGTAAGATTGCATGTTGTAGAAGCCAACTGTAAGCTATCGTTGAGCACATTCATGTCGCGAGTGCGTCTGTCCATGCAACATGTAGACTTTGTTATTGTTTGTCATCTAATATCTTAGTAACGAACTTAGTTTTAAAAATAAAAATATATCGGCATAATTATTGTTATAAATTATAATCATTATTAAAATTGTTGAGTAGCCAAGAGAAATTTAACACTTATTTATTCTATTATAATTATAATTTCCATCTTTCAAATACTGTGTAGCTGTATTGTTTTACTGGTGATCCTTATGTAATTTCTAAGTTGTTAAAATGTAAATCAAGCCATAATAACTGAGAATATATTCTTTTGAGAAAGTATTGTTTTTTATTTTTTACCCACCTAACAAAATCAATAAGTTAGTTAATTATTATATGTTTTATGTAAAAGAAAGATTTTTTTAGTCATTAGTATTTTATTTAGTTGTAATTTATAAACAACCACAATCTATCAAACAGAAAATAATGTTCAGGAATCATAATCATTTACAAAATATCATTTGTATCTTTCGTAATTTTTGCACACCTACACATCACATATTATTTTTCACATACATACATCAGAAAACATTTTTGTACAAAAAGTAATACAAATGTAATGTGGGGTGCAACCCTCTCTACACTTGGTTGAATATTTCTGTGTGGTGACATATGGTATGATATATTCAAATTAAATGGCTGTACCTGCACTACAATCAATATATTCAAAGGTCATTGGCCTACCAACAAATGAATATGTTATATTGCAAAGCAATCCAATATTTTGAAATCTCCAAAAATGTTTAAAGTATATTTTTCAAAATTTACTGAATATACATCTGCATCTAGGTCAATGATTTAAATAAATTTCTGTTACCTAACACATATTTAAAGTTAATAATATCTGCGTCTATTATCATATCCTTGATAGTCATTATAACCTCTTGAGTCATAATTATCCCTTTGATCGTGGTATCCTCTATTTCTATTTCCATGTCGTTCATAGGGGTGGTGCCGCCGGTTATTTCGACGATCATTCCTCCTCCCTGAATTGTTTGGTGTCCACCAATTTTCAACTATAGGTGGTATGGATGGCTTAGAGTTGTACACTTTCATAAATTCCTCATCGTTTTCAGTGAAACGATCTTTGAACTCTTCCTCACATTGAGCCAGGAAATCTTGATCTTCCTTCGATAGATTTGCATTTGCCATTTTATTTATTTAATGTTCAGGGTATTTTATGAGTGAATCTGTAACTGAAAAAGGTTAACACGGTTATTGTTGAGTTAGGAACAATTGTACAGGCAACTCAGCAATTACATTGGAATTAAGTGACAAAGATTATCCAGTTTATATATATAATGAATAACGCACGCTTACATATTACAGAAAGCTAAGACACATAAAAAAGCACCATGGTACATTATTGCTTATTAACCAACATATAGGATAACCAGAAAATGGGACATATAGGATACATATAGGATAATCAATACATTAGTTCAGAAAGTAAATGTTTCACACCTGCCTCGGCCATACTTTTTTTTATTATTATGAAAGAGTAACAAACGGGCAAGCAGGCCACCTGATTTGAAGTGGTCACTGCAGCCCATGGACAACCACGTCCAATCTCAAATAGAACAGAAGTTCTATTTAAGGATGGTCAAGGATGCGTTACTACTCTTAAGGACTAATATGGTTGCCTCCAATAATGTTTATCCGGCAACCACATCTCCCCAACCGAAACACAATACACGAAGAACATGTTGCGTTACGGCGGGGTATGAGGGGGGGGGGGGGGCCGCCCCGGGCGGGGTCCTGCTTTCTGGTGGTTCAAATCAGGATGAACATGGATGAACTATTTTAGCCCTGTTATCTTTAGTGGAATAACTTAACCTTACAAGTATCCTGTTCAGTCCAGTGAATGTCTTGAATTGTCAAGTTTTTTGGAGCATGTAATGACATTTTGTCAAATGCAAAGTTAACTCTTTGACTGTGTTGCTCATATATTACATCGATTCTCTGTTGCGGGAGGTGGCACTACAATGGAACTATTTTCTCTAGACTGGTGATGCACCAACTGATGATCATAGAACTGTAGTTTTTAGCAACTATGTAACATTTACGAACACACACACATTGTTTCCCCCAGCTGTCTTGTAATGTCGACATAAATACAGCACTTGTGTTCATAAACTACGTAATCCATATTGATTTATCTACACAATAGGTGTCTACAAGCTGCAAGTGCGTTAAGTCAAGTAATGCACAGCAGTTGTGTATCCTGCAGGGAAAGTGTTAACAATTTACTCTGTTGCTGTTGCTTGACTTTTGTATTGGTGGCCCTTCAGAGTCAATATTCAACATCTCAATGTGGCAACATCCAGCTGATGCAAGATATTTTAGTATCAAGCTTTAACTCTTTCCCTGCGGCTGAAACACTGCTGTGTAATTCTAAGCGCTCCTACACAACTGTGTTTTATCGACAAATTTGTATGGATTATGGTGAACAAAAGTGCTGTTTTTGCGCCGGCGCTACAAGACTGGGGGTGGACATTACATCTGTGTATTCGTAAATGATACACAGATGCTAGAAAATACAATATTTCAGTAATTTGTCAGCATATCTTCAGTCTAATCAAATAAGCTCCGGTTTAGGGCCACCTCCCGCAATACTAGCCAGATCACATATATTCGCTCCACAGAGAAAGTGTTAAATAACGAAACTAAGCTCGACTAAGTCTGTTGCAATAAATCTTTCTCTGCTAAGGGTGTTTGGATCTGCTCCCTCCAAGATTATAGAGTTTACACAACCCTGTTGCAATAGTCTGATTGAAGTAGATCAGTGATCAGTTGCTATAGAGACATGACAAGGTATGATGAACAGTAGATATTTAATGAATTTTTATAAGTCATATAATATAAATCTTTATCAGTGAAGTATTAATTGCCTCAATATCTGTGGAAGATTCAGATAAAAATAATTACAAATGCTTATCTTGATAAACTAACAAGCCACTTTGATCCACATGACTTATACAAGACATAAATCAAGACAAGGGCATTATAGGTAAACCAAGACAACACAATTTTGCCCAGACCCAGAAGAGATTAATTTTATATTTACAACTTTCGCTGACCAAATTTGGCAGTATAAGGCCAAAAAATTGGTTTGGTATCAATACAGGGTAAGGATCAATTGGTTCAAATATCCACCCCATAAATGCTCCACACTCAGAACATACACATGTTTTCCAGCGGTAGTCTGGAAACCAGTAATCGTCTTCCTCCCACTGAAAGTTATTTTAAATATTCATTCGTGTCGACTATTTGCCACATTTCGTAAATTTAACATTTTTTTAATATATTCCTTACCTCTCCTATGCCAAGACAAGCAGAATGAGTAGACGTTATTACAGGAAATTGTAAAAAAAAGTCCTTAGATAACACTTGAACTAGTATAGTATCATTGTTGAATATAGTGTCATAAAACGAATTAACAGAAACTGGACTCAGCTTAGATATAATTGAGTCGGTTGTTAGTATTTCACTGGCACAGTTGCGACACAAAATAGAATCTGAAATCACAAAAAAAAACTTACTCTAAAGTTTTTAACGTGTATAAGTTAGCAAGTACCTACTGACACTACTAACCTGATGAATTCTGAAGTGCAGTTATTCCAACTGCTAGACAGTTTGTAACATTAAGAAGAAAATATATAGAAAGAAGATACAACATTACAGGATTTTAAGTTTTTTAGAATATTAAACTTCTTTTAGACTGAACTGTTTCACAATTCACTAGGTATTGCCATGAGCTTGACATTGACATCACAAAACGAGTTTTACGTTTATTTTACCGTACCTAATGAACATAAAAAATACAGTATATAGTAGACGAAGAATACATACATATAATTTTAAGAATGAAATTCAGACTAGGATTCCATCATTATTCATTTATGTTTTTATTTATATCACTACATTTCATTTCAATTACAATGTTAGTCTTATAGATTACACACTTAAATACGCATACACATTATAAAATAGAAACATGATTTTCCTTTTACATGTGATAAAATAACATTTTATTTAAATAAAATATATTATTAGAAAAAGGATTAACGGAACGTATACACTCTTTTGTGATGGCTCGCGCGAGTCGCGCGCATTTGCTTCTGTCAAAGTTGTTTATTGATAGGTTATTGTTAAATATTTTTTAATAATGTTTATTTTATAATCTTATTTAAATAACATAATGTATAAATAAATCAGGCATCTAATTATATATTGACATTATATTCTCAATATAAATTTGTTGACCAACTCGATTTGTGTGGGTGCTGTCAAAAAGTACGCGAATATTTTGTGGGTTGTGAATTTTGCATAATGTTATCGCACGATGTATGAAGATGACAACATAACTTGTACTCCAAAGCATCGTTGCGCCTTGAGCGAGGTTACCAACTCATCCAGTTATGTATCTCCTACCGCTAACCTCAAGTTGTTGACCAATGTCGCTCTCCAATATCCCACGCCGCCGCCAAGCACAGTGCATCGGAAAGAAAAGTCTCTGCAAATACTATGCGATAAGTGAGTTACGTGTATTTAAATGTCATTTTTCCCTTTTTTCAGCATAAATGTTTAATATAATATTGTTTACATTATGGACATCTTTTAACAATCATATTTACTTTAGTGTCTTACATAAATTAGACAAGAATTTTATATTTGGCAGTACTGTAGTTTTATTGGACTGCAATCCATAACCATATACAAAATCCAAATAGAATAGATTCTACCCAAGGATTATCACAGATGTTTTGCTTCCATCAAACACCAAGTTTGGGTACAATTTCCTACTTATTACATCCTTCAACATAGATCATAGTCTTGTAGATCATAATTATGAGATATAAATGTATAACATATATTTATATTTACGAAAACATGTCCATAACTTAAGGTAGTTAATAGTATCATACCATGCTATTAAGTTGTTATTAAAATTACTTTGCAACAATCCGCCACCAGAATTTATAATGGTATATATTTCAAAGCATGCTCTATGCCCACCCTCCCTCCCGGATATATATATATACATCACGTTTTCCTATCCTTCATAGTGTATGTTTTGAAATATATACCATTATACATTGTGGTGGCGGATTGTTGCAAAGTAAT
>DWON01000895.1:0-28148 GCA_018251015.1 Phocides pigmalion okeechobee | reverse complement strand
ATTGATATTTATGAATCCTAAGATCCACTTAACAGGTGACCTGCAAATGCTGTTCTTCTAAATTAAAAAATATATATTTGTACGATTGGAGCACTTGTCGATTAACATTACTTCACTTCATGACTACTACATCTAAGTGCGCTGCCAGCTCTGGTCACTGCGTATATCATTTACGCGATTGCACTGTTTACAAACAGAAATGAGTCTTAATTGCATTTTCCAAACTGTGTATTCCTGTATATTTAAAAAAAGGACTTTTTTCCTTATTGCTAAGTTTATTTTTCAAGAGCATATTGTTAAGATTATTGCCTGAACCGTTAACTAACTTTGTTGATCGAAGACTGGAATCATAAATATTATTTGTTATTTAGTAAATTTAATATACGACCATATTGTGCAATTTTTTCTCATTTTAACTTGCTGATATCCCGAACCTTTCGTTAGATGTCATTTGTTTTTTGTACTTAATAGGTTGTTTCTTGAATAGTTTTTTTGGATACGTTACACCATCTTAAGTTTCTTATTAAACAGCGGAATGTTCATCTATGTTTGTAGCGAGCAATAATAAATCTGTAACATAATTTCGAAAAATCCGACGTGCTTAAAAATCGACCCCAGACCAATTGCTAAAGACCGAAATTCACTGTGAGAGAACTACCGTCTCCAAAATGTATAATAGATTTAAAAACCGTAGCTTAATAAAAACTTCGATAAAATAATTAGCATAAATTGACAATGAACTTAATACGATCATAAAAAATCGAAAGTCTGAAACTATTAAAAAGCGCGCAATAAATACAAAAAACAGACTAAACATACGAACACGAATTCTAAAAGGCGCAGCTGATTTTTAACGAAGTATTGTTGTTATGCGGAACCCGTAGAAAAAACATTGAAATCTTCATACTTGGGTTGTCTAAGTTATTTTAATTAGCAACTTATATATGCTAAGTGAATGTGTTCCGACTTGTAATATATATTTTTTTGGTTCGTGAAATAATGTGAGTGTAGATTTATTTTCACAATACAGCTACTATTTTTTGGATTCGTACAAATATTATCTTATCATGCATATCTACGTCGGTGTACAGATATTTAAAAAAACTAAAAATGTTTTTTTACTGCAAATTACTTTATGCCACGTTGTTTTTTGAAACAGAAATGGATATTTAGACAACTATACCTAAGTGAGGCATTTAGATGGTATTCTCATAGTTATCGGGGTTTAATTTCTTATAGGCTACCTGGGCATAGGCTAGTGATATTACATGGATGGTAACCTTCTGAAGAAATCTTCAAAACTTTTCCCAGTTGTTTTTATATGGAGAAAGAGTACATATAACACTAATCGAAGATAAAATTAAATTTTGAAGTAAACTGGAAAATAAACCATTAATTAAAAAATAAAATGTATTGAAATGCTGTTACGCATGAAATTATAAATTCAGTTTTGCAACACTTTAATAATTAAATATAAAAATAATAAAATTAGGAACACATTTTTAATACAAATATGTAATAAAGAAAAAAATTAACAGTTTCTTGTTTGATGTACTTTGCGATAAATCAAAAAATCTCAGTAATTAAAATGCCTTTGTGAAGTCACCCTGTAAAAATGTACAATGCACTTATTAAAAAAAGAACTCAAAAATTCTTACGATGTATATTATGTACAGAATACGGATTATGATAATGGGATGTTGCCATTTTAAGATGCTATTCTGGTGCGCACTAGCTGAGGACGTGATAGTATGTATCTACCTTGCTTATACCTAAACATCGTTTTAGTTGACATTTTAAATAGTAGTGCCACTAGAATTTTGTCAAAAAATTTTGCAAGATCAATATTAAATTCTAAATTAATTTACAATACATTTAAGGTCTAGAGATGATTAAGAGATAAAGGCAGACAAAATTGGGTACAACAAAACTATACTATGTACGTACTTTACAGAAAAGTATAAAATTTATATGCGTTATCTACATATCTTTTAATCCCAACAAAAAACGTTAGGTACAACAAGACCCAACAATAAAAGGTTCAAGACCTTTTAAATCTCTTACTAAAGTTTTTATAAAACATTACTCTGATAATTTTATTGTAATAATATTCTTCATGTAACGAGCACTAAAAATTTTTATTAAGGCGATTATTGTCCGAAATGTTAACAAATAATAAATAAGCCATAACCATAGGAAGCGGTTCTCGCTCGTCGGCCGTATCTCAGCTTAATGTATTCCAACATAGCTTAAACAATACGTACATTATTAAAA
Organism: Phocides pigmalion okeechobee; assembly: GCA_018251015.1. Lineage (NCBI taxonomy): Eukaryota > Metazoa > Arthropoda > Insecta > Lepidoptera > Hesperiidae > Phocides > Phocides pigmalion. The sequence goes on along the minus strand of DWON01000895.1, from coordinate 25,874 downwards.
TGCGTAATAAAACAATATCTTGAACGAGGCACGGTCATTCACCGGACGCTTCCAAAACACGGTGTGAAACCGTGACTGCCCGCGTTCCGTCAATGATTTTCGTTCTTTTATTTGAAGCTAACACGGAGTTTACATATTTATATTTAGAATTTTAATTCAGATAAAAAACACTTGGTATGTAACTGTAATAAGAATAACTTAACTGATGCTACAATGCAATTGTGGTTGTGAAATATATTACAAAGGTGCTTACTCTCTCGAGACCTATCGTCACTCCATTAGTGTTGTGATGACGCTAAAATAGTTTTGCCTCTGTAGCCTCGTTTTTTATATATTTTTACGCATATTAAAAAGAAAACAAGCGTGCTGTCCACCTAATAGTAAGTAGTAACACCTAGTAGGGTACAAAGCCAATAAAGACTCGATTACATATGTGTTAGGGCGTCAAGGCTGCAGGACTAAAAATGGCCACAACAATAACACTTTTTCACAGAAACAGAAGAATTATTTCACGCTATAAAAAACTATTAAATATACTTTCTAGAAAATGTATATACTATTGCATATTTTATATTTGCTAATAAAATGGTACTATCTAATTTTATCGCTCAAAGGACTCCTCGAAGTGCATGCCCTAATGACCGGTGATATTTTATATAAATACGTTAAGCAAAAACTTTGTACCCCTTTTTACGATAATTACGCGGACAGAGTATGATATCTGGCACAATAAAAAGGAAGTTAATATTATTATGTAATGTGCATTAGAAAAATTAACATTGCATGCATGAATGCATTAATAAAAAAAGCCTTATACACACTACTACATGTTTGACAACCACAAATGTCAAATACAATAGTCCGTTGTCAACAGTCGCACAGTAAATATTGTCTTTATTTTTTTCATACATCAGATTATCAGATTGATTATATGTTTCAAATGTCCATTGCTTAATACTCGGTGTAATCAAGGAATCTTTATTTATAATTAAAATTAGAAATATAAATAATTTTAGCCGAATTTCGATTACCGAGTATTTTTTATTGTATGATAGCGGTTCAGTACAACTCCCTGTTCAGTAGTATATCGATTTTAATAGCGCAATCAGGTACATGAGGTGCGTTGTACTAGTTGTTCTCAATCAAACATCTTATACCAACTAAGAAAATAAACTAAACTACGAAACGAGAACTTACGAAAGAATGTCCTACAGTTACGCAGAATCAATGAAATTTGTTTAATTAGTTTGTTTGAATGAAAAAAAAATGTTATACTGAATTAACGTATATACATACTGTAATATAGAGTCTACATAAGTCTATGATACGAATATATGATTTCGTAACAGTACATATTCGTTATACAAATATAAACAGTTAAATTGTCCAACTTTGGTTTTAACTTTATTTATATGTGACATCATTAATGATAATTGTAATACATATATTTATCGAATCAATATCAATAAACATGAGTAAAAATGTATATGTGCGTATTTTCAGTATCATGTATATATGGGTATATTTCCCCGGTTACCTATCATGTATATTCGAATACAATTATACTTAAGAAATACATCCCGGTCGTGTTGTGGTCACGGTCGCATTATGCAGCACACAATTTTGATACAATATCGAACAAAATTCACATAGAAAAGATGCCCATGATCCCAACAGCCGTTTTTAATTACTGCCTAACTTCGCCAACTGCATTCAATTTATTCTTCAAAGTAGAGCGATAGTTCAACCAGGAAGATGTCATTGCTGACTTTATTACGCCGGGTTAAGAGGTACCGTCCCGTACCCACGTCGACGTAAAACTCGCACCAACGTCATTTATAGGAGGGAGAACTATAGTTAGATCGAGGAGGTACCACCGGCACCCACACAATTCGCCTTTAAATATTTATTGTGTTTCAGTTGGAGAGGTGCGGTTGCCGGCTACACTTTGAAGCGAGGCGACCATCTTAGTCCTTAGGAGTAGCAACGTACCTACGTTCGAGGTCAAATAGGATTTCAGTCGTGTTTGTGATTGTACATGGATGTCTATTTGTTATGACTACTTAACATCAGGTGGTTTGCATGCTCGTTTGCTACTCTTCTCACTAAAATAAAATCTAGGGATTGCTACGCCAGGACGGCTCGAGCTCCCACTCTGGAAATTTCCATTTAGTCACATCTTACCACAGCCAGGATACTGCAGCACTATTCTGTTCCTGGGCTACAGGGCATTATTTATGTGATCTATCATTTTTTTGTGAAATTTGTAAATGTTTGTCTTCTATTTCGTGGCATGCAATAAAGTATATTCTATCTATTCTATTCTTGAAGTCTTATTGTCTAGCATTGGTCATTTGTCGACAATCGATACGATATCGCACGCATCACACATCATGAGTAACGTTTAGATTTTCAAAGCGATATAACATATACATGTGTAAGTACTATCAGGAAATAAAATATTAGCTTCACGAGTTATGTAGTTACCATTACCTGCCATTGTTACTACATTCCCGACAGTTAGTTCTTATCAACCGTGTTTAGTACTTTTTTGTTCCCAAGCGAGTGCATTCAAGCGTTGTTGTAAGCAGATCGGTTCATTTGTTATGAAGTCATCATACTTACAAATGTCAATTAACACTGGTTGTGTATTTGTTTTAGTAAACGATGATGCTACTTTGAAGTGGTCAGTTGATTTGTAGTGTGAAGTAACCCTTGGATTATTTGTAAATAGCCCACTTAACATACGTAACTATCTACGTCTATGCGCAAGCGTGAACAGATTTTTTAATACAAATAAAACTAGTTCTAGATAGGAATTCTCAAAGTGTCTAGACTGGTCTAAGATTACTCGTTTTAAAAATCCAGGTTACCGAAAATATGTCGTTAATATAAAAAATCAATAAGAGAATATCTACTACTTAAAATTAAGTGTGTTCAAACTAGTCAAGACGGCTAATAACGGCTGTCGGATAAACACACCTAACTATGCCAAAATGACTACCCCTACCCCTACGCGGTACTACCCCTATATTTAATAGAATATTTAATATAGAGGTACATGTATCTTTATATATATATTTCTTGTGTGCCTGTATATGTCACTGAATTCCTCCTAAACGACTGGACTGATTTTGACGATAGTTTATGTGTGTGTTCTAGGGGACTTGAGAAATGGTTTAGATTCACAATTTGGTCCACTTGAAAATGTATTTTTTAATCTGTAAGCAGTTGTTGACTTTACAATGTTTCACATTCGATCCGACAGACTGTGCTACCATCGCAGTGTCAAATATTAAATAATACTTTATTTTAGTTTTAGTCTATACCGACGGTTGACGCTCCGATCGAATTGAGAAAAATATTTTGTTATTATTGTGTCAATTTGAACCGTGTGCTGAAGCAAATATTAAATTAAGAGGTACGGAGAGTTTCGAAGTATGCATAAAAAACTATACATTTCGTGAATTTACTGCGGATATAATTCTTATAATTTTTTATTAAAATTTATACGTGCGTTGATTAACTCAATATATAAAAATAAAATGTTGTTCTTTAGTCCCGCTAAAACTGGAGAACGGCTGGACCGATTTTGCTAATTTTCATCAACTCCCGCTGCAAACGACGTCGGCGAGTGGTACAGTATAATACAGCCCGCGGGCCCAAGCGAAGCGTTAGCGTGCAGACTCGCTGGGCTGGCTTCACATCGCGGGTCAGGTGTCCGTACTGTGGTTGCGGAACAGCATTGAGAAGGAGCTTCCGGAAGGTTAGCGGATCGATGATGATGGACCTTCACCTGTCCTCCCCATCTAAGCGGGGGCGGTGACCGTTCTAACGCTACGGCATTCGCTCTTCTTTTCCCTGGGGGCAGCGACTGGTTCGAGACACCTGCACCCTTTCCAGCGAAAGACAGAACTGATGACGCATTTTAATATCATTGAACCGTTATTGAACTAAAGACATATTTTTAATTTTAAGGCGGTACGAAGTTCGCCGGGTCTACTAGTTATCCTATAAGATTCTGTCGTGAGTGCCGCTTATACAAAGAAAAATTCACAATTACCCAGAACCAAAAATAAATTTTTTTTTTTCATATATATAACTCTGTCGAGAATCGAATCTTTGCGTGGCGGACTGGTATAGTGACGGCTGCTCTACGCGAGTCGTCAGTAATAAATTATATTTTTTCAATTGGACATCGTAAGCTAAGTAGGCAGCCGAAAACTCGACTATGGAACATTAAACTTCACGGCCTCAAGCGACCGCCTCACAATAATAGACCGCGAGGCAGCAACAGATTCTCGTAACCAAATGCCTCTCAGACAATAAGCCGTAAAATAGTTTCAAGAGATGTACTGTGAAGCTTTGTCATTCTCTGCCACCGTTGCTCATCTCACCTATGTAACCGCAGAAAACGTTCACGAGGCTCAATGACACACATCTCTAAAGCACTTTACGAGGTATTGTCTTAGAAGACTTGATCGACGAAATTTGCACCTGGCTCATGTACTATAACCAGCTAACGGCTAAAAAATGTCGCCGTAAGTAGGTAGTTAAAAATCCGCTGTACCATTTATTTACAACAGCGGATCCGTCTTAGAAAAACTAGCGTTCAGAATTATTAATGGTTTGTTTGAATGGTGCGTCAGAGTTCATTGTTGGCGCTCGTTCGGTCCGGATGCTAGCGGTGACACTAATTATTCCCATAGTGCTTGAATGATAGATTGCTCTGGACAAATCACTTCTAGCTTCAGCCCGACAAGCAATAAAAAAGTGGTGTGATTAGTTTTTTGAGACACTCCAGCGATTGTCGCTACGTGGGCCGATGTTGCTCCACGGCAATATGTTATGTGAAGATCCAATCTCGTCGCTCTGTCAGATTAAGTCTAATCTAAACCCATTCAAAACTCTCCATCTGTATAAGTAGCATGTTAGTTTTTAAACTGTTTGAAGCGATAAAATATTACAGCGTTACATGAAATGTAGGTGTTCGACGTTAGGTTTAGCTTGCAAATCTGCGAAGATAAAAATGATCTGGATGATTACACGTCTTATAGATTAAAAGGAAAACTTCGTCTAGAATTATTAGCGTGCTGTCTATTATAGTTGTCCTGTGAAAATGACAGCTAAATCAACGTCCAACACGGTAATTCAAGGGCAAGACTTGTTTCATCACAAAGTTATCGTTGAACATTAAAACAGTTTATAATTTTTGCGGGTGCCGTCTACATTTAAAAGCGAGACGATCATCTCATGCCTTCAGGAGTGTACGAGGATGTATGTAAACGATCATGGCCTATAGTGAACACCTGAAAATAAATACTTAAATTCACATGCTCTGCACAAGCCAAGCTTCTACAGCCACAATATATCTCTAATATAATAATATATCGATAATAATAATAAAAGCAGTCACGTCGATTAGTATGAAATTGTATCAAATGCATTGAGTTTCACCTAGAACACTGTAATTCATTAATAATTTACAATCATAATCAGTGATCTGCATCGGTGGCAAACTAGCTCCAGTATAAGTTACACAAACAATTTGAAAAGTTTACGTCACTAACCCTTATCACTTGGTCACTAGTGGAAATTTATATCGAAGTGGTAAAATAAAACAAGGAGAAATGCTCATCGACAGTATTAATTTCAAAACCAGTATAATAGGAAAATTGATAAAATTTGTAAAACACAACGAAATACATAATAAAATTGTAACTGATCGCTGTCTGTCCGTGGAAAATATATAAGAACAACTATTACTAGAGGAATTTTACTAACGGAATGAAAATTAAATCCGTTGCTTTTCTGAGATTAGCTCTCATAAACGCGAGATATAAACAAGCAGACAAAAATTATAACAACTATTGTATTGGGTTCTATTTAATAAATGCACCTAATATGAGTTTTTCATATATCTACTGTACAGACAGCGATCACTTAAGGCTTTAATATTTGCATAGATTCTTTAGTATACAATTGGTTTTTTCCACTTAAAGTCGAATATCGGCATAGGAGGCGTATCTGTAGGCGGGCGTTATCAGTAGCCATTACTTTTTACTTTTGTTACTGCAAAGATATTTTCTAGATACTTAATCTGCTATCTTAAGACATATTTACTGGGTTGTACCTGTTTTTGCAAGATGGGAATTGAAATAAAATCACGAAGACAAATTAACATTTTCTTTGGTATCAAAATAATCGCTTCGGCTGTATTAAAATTATTTTACAGGATCCATCGTATTGGTAACCCACCTGCAAAGTCGTCATCAATAGATGATGGCGATATTTGGATAAATATCAAACCATTATATGGGCTATGAAGTACAATCTATACGTTTTTTAACTTATCCTGCCTTATAAAAAAAAATGATAATGATGATGCCTTATAAAAAAAAATTTGACATTTTTTTGTCGTTTTTAATGGTTTTTTAATTGATGTTTTTTAATGATTTGGGTTATGCAACAATTTGCAAATAAAAGGGTTTCATTTTATTTGTGTAGGTAGCCACAAGAAAAATTCTGTGTATTTTTTATATTTATTTATCGCTTAACAATTCTATTCAGTGAACTAAAGGAAAAACGTAGTAAGTAAAATAATAGGGACATCAAACTTCATTCAGTAAAGTGCAGAAAGCGATTCTCCTGTTCTCTTGCAGGCAGAATTCGGACTATTTCCGTAAATCTATGTATTCTTCTTATGTAAACTACTTCTTCTCTAACTTTAACTTTAACTCATATTATTTTACCAATACTAGACTTGAATTGAATTGAAAGAGGACATTAATAAATTCAGCTAGTTTAGTGAACTAATTTGATAACATTTATATAGGTGAAGTGACTGAGGTACAAAATTAAGTTTAAAACTTATATTTAACGCTCGCTCAATTTGTTCTTCGGCCAATATTAGACTTCGTCCGACTTTACTTTTCTAACTTTACTGAGAAACAATTTAATTAAGTAAACCTGAGGATCTCCGACACTCGTGAAGATAGTTTATGATTGGTACTTTAAAAAAATTACCACTTTTCAAGAGACATTTAATTCACCTTTTTGCAAAGGTGGATTGGATTATTTCTGCAAACAATCACATCGAGACTCCTCTATTCTTAATATATAGCAGAGAGAACATGGTATATCACTAATGTACCTTTATTCTTTATAGCAATAATTTCTATTCCACCTGTTATATGATCAAGATTATGATTATTCTCTTATAAAATATTATGTTCTGCGATAACCATCCGCCTTTAAAACTCATATCTTTTATCAATCTACTACTACTACTTTCGTTCCTTTTTTTCTAATTTCTTTCTCCTATCACGTGCACGTTATCTCAAATTATTACAGTATTAAAATTATACTTCATTTTTTATTTTCTATTGCACCCGGCTTCCTACATCCAACCGTAAATTGTCTAGAAATGCATGTTTAGCGATAATACCGTATTCTGTATTTTTTTAAATGAATGTATCTAAATTTTTAATAGTAATTACAAATTAAACATGGAATATTTTAAAACTAATTATAATAAAAACCTAAATTAACGAATCTAAAGCTGGCCGCATGCTCGCGCTGAATAGCAATCTCAATTCTTTGTGCGAGATATGAATTAGCTCCCTTATCACCAGCAGCATCGACCAAATGTATAATCATGGTTTTTGGTATATATTTGGTAATATTGAAATAACAAAATATAATCTTAATGCAATAATGAGATAGCACAATTCGAGACGCAAAACATCTGTGATTATTTGAGAAACTTAACGATTACTGTTCAGAAAATCCGATAGATAAAAACTTTTAAGTAATTTGTCAGTGGTCAATGCTCTTCTATCCATTAAACTCACTTCGTCCCGTGCTAGAGCAGCCTTACAAGGATAGTTAAATGTCGTCAAGCGGCTAACAATTGAACACAAGTAGATTAGACTCTACTGGAGATACCTTAAAGTTGACCTATCAACCTTAAACAAAGTAACGGAGATAAGGTAACAAATCGTTCGGCAACCGCGATACCGAACGGAACGATACGGTCGCCGGCAGGACCGCCGCGCCCAGTGAAATATTATCTCCTATGTGACTTACGAGTACTGGCCTCTCGGAGCATAATGACATTTTAGTTATACAACATTTTATCTACACGGGACGAAAAGTTCTGAGATAAGTTAAACGCCAACCGGTATATTGTTTCACAAAGTTGACAGCCATTGTAATTTGTTAACGTCAGACGTACGCCGCGGCGACAGTGCGGCGGTGCCCTCGCCCGCGGCGGACCGACTGACGTAACCTAAAAATACCCCGCACTCTCCCCGGTCTTCCTATCTATCGTACTGATTTAAACAATGATATTTATCATTCGACCATACGAACGCATAAAATTATTATCCAACATCGATCTATTAGTTAGATTATTTAATACGGCTACCGACTAAAATGGCGCTAATAACTCACCCGATTGTATTGTGATAATTTAAAATCCATTCTGTACGAGGCATTATCATTAAATTTACTTGAAATTTTGAATGAAGCATTAATAATAGATGAGCGCGATAAACGTCAGGCTAGTGGCGTAGTCGCCTACGCGGTACATCGCTAAGATACGCTATTGCATCATAATGATTGACATGATTGATTCTACGCAAATCTGGAATGAAAGGAGTGTTGCCGCAGGCGACGATCATCGTCCTCCTCAAATGCTCTTTTACCACTTGGCGTTTGAATTCATTTATAATTTGTTTAACATTTACAAAGTGGTTCGTTTCACGTATACAATTTTGCAATACGACATTTAGAATTTAATTTGATTGATTTGACTACTGTTCCCCAAGATTACGGTCAACACATTGATCAATGTGAAGTGGCTCCCCAATGACAGTTGGAAAGTTTTCTTTAGATTCGTAACTTTCCAGACAATCCCAGGTGGGAACTAAGGATTTTGTTTACACGATGGATTTTTACCTTCTACAGTCTGACTTGTTTATATCGTGTGATTGAAGTAGCAAACGAACACGAAATCTACCTGATGGAGGTTGTCTACCGTTGATAAATTTAACATGCTGCAAATAAAACAGGAGATGCATCTATTTTCGACCATGGCTCCGATGTTAGTTTTAAGATGTAAGTGAGCCGGCAGCCAAATCTTTCCATCGAAATGTGCTTTACACAAAATGAGCATTAATTTGGTACCTTCCCGGTAACCGTGTACATTTTACCATTTTATTAGTTTAGAAGGCTTTTGCAATTTTAGACAGATTTGAGTCCTTACTTTTAAATGTTTTATATTTAAAAAAATGACTTAAAAGTTGTGAAAAATTTTTTGCCTTATCATTGGTCGCCAATTTTCTAGATTCTATCCTGAAGTTAGAAGAGTGGTTACATCATGCATCGATGCGAACTTTTTTTAAAGCCGAATAAATGTCTGAATATTAGTTATTAGTAAAAAATACGTATTAGTAAAAACTACAATGTACGTACTAATCAGTCATTGTAAAAACAATATTTCGTCCAACAATTGACAAATAATATTCTTCAAGAAATTAGAAAAGGCAACAAAACAATGAACACACTAAAACATTGGCAAAGTATCAAAATGTGCTTAGTTTTATCTCTCTGACAAGTCTGTTTCGATATCTGCGGATTTTTTTCATTAAAAGTAACAAGCATACAGTCGACCTGATGTTAAGCGGTCGCTGCTACTAATCCATCCAACGTCCATCATCCATCTTTAAGTATATAAAAACTTATCTTTAGATAGGTTGCTGCTCTTGAGGACTTATACAGCACATCGTGTCGGTAACCACCAACCTTAATAATAGGAACTAGTTCACTTCTACCGTCGTCTACCACCTTCAATCCAAAACTTAATCTAATTCGTCTAATAACGATTCTAATATAATCTTTATTTTTATCTAAACAAACGGTGATATGTTAATAAGTACAGGTAATATTTCATTTTTGATATAATTAAGGAAGACCAAGAATAAAAAAAATATCGATGGTTCCATCGTCGTGTATAAAGTGTATAGGTGCGTGTCGTGTATTTTCATACTTGCAAGTAATAAGAACATATGATAATGTAAGAGACGCATTCGAAAATTATCACTTCCACTTTACATAATTAAAACTCATGCCTGTCGTATAAGAGCTACCAACAAACAGAGCCTGGACACCCAAGTTTTAAAAAAGCAATCACCGGAAAGTAGTCATATCGTGATTAATTCGTGAAAAGATTATCCAGATCATCCTGACCCATAAGCCGGGGGTCGGCCTGATAACTGTATCGCGTCTCGTTTTCAAATAAGTGAATTAACGTGGAATTGAATTAAGTTTCGTCCCGAGTCGAGATTATGGCGATTTAGTGAGATTATCTGAATGTGTTAAACGTCGCTTGTTGGGTTGTAATGGAAGGGTCAGGCCCATTGTTTAATTATAGATAGTGGGGGAAAACGTCCGAATGGCCAGGCTTTACTGCTTACGTGATTACATTAAAACAAAATTTCGGAGTGTTTGACCTAACATATACTTCGATAGTATCTACCCATATTATTAGAATTTAATTATTACTTGCTTTATCGGTAAAGGAAATCATTGAGTGTGATTCTATATGCACATATAAAGTTCTCAAAGATGAAGAGTACTAATCTGCACTTAGTCTGTGGCGTATGTATGTATGGCGTATGGCGTAGTCTGCGGTCTATGGCGTAACTCATCTCGCTCAGAAATCAGATTCCTACCTAACAATTGGAGATTAAGGAGTTAATGATAATAACTTATCTAAAAAATATCCATTAATAGCGTTTTCTAGAAATCAACTTGCGCTGATATAATAAATATGGAAGCAACATATTTTTTCCTCAAAAGAAGTTATATTTGATATACAGTGACAAATGATAAATGGAAACGAATTCATAACTTGAAACCACGATTTTGTCAAATTAACTGGAACAGATAGCTGAACAACTGAAGAGGTATGGTTCCTAAGTCCACCAACAAACGAGGCATCCATCGTAGTCTTCAGAAATAACATCATCTACGTACAACCCTAGGTCGCCAGAGCGGTTTGAGATTGGATGATAATATCCACGACCAGCAGCAAAGACGTAGCTACGGATGGTCTGCACACTTATTAGCTGCTCTTGCAGTATATTTAAAGGTGGATGAACTACAATTTGACCGGGGAGGAACCACCGCCGCCCTTATAATCCGCCATAAAGCATTACTTGTGTTTCGGTTTCGGAGAAATGCGATTGACGGCTACACTTCTAAGCGAGGCAACCATCTTAGTCTTCAGGAGTAGTAACGTGTCTACGTTCGGGCTCAGATAGGATTTTAGACGTTTATGTTGTACCTGGATTTCCATCGGCTACGACTACTTAACATCAGGTGGTTTGGATGCTTGTTTGCTACTCTTCTCACATGAAAAAATACTACAGATTGAATTCTAGGGAAGAACTGTGAATATAGAACAGATGTTTCACTAGAGCACATGACATTACCTATTTCATTTATGATATTTCTGTTTTGCTAATTCTTCCATTTGAAGGTGATATTTGACACCATAATTGTGTATGGTAAAAGGATGAATTCGAAAAATGTTCGGATTACGGCATTCAGTCGATTAGAAGGACGATTTGGCCAGAGGTCTATAGCGATAACATCGCTAACAGTATTCGCCTCTTTATGAATATCTTGTAATGTCACGTGTGAAGATAAATAATAAATGCAGTAACTTAATAGTCGATATTTCACAAACTTAATACGTATTTGTGAACTGAGTGTTACTCGCGACTTTGACCGCTTATTTTTTATCGGAAATTGGTAGTATTAAAAATGAAAAAATATCTTACATTTTAACCTAGGAAACAAACTGTAAAACTGCCAAGTTTATTTGAAGTTAATTATACTGTCAAAGTATTTAAAGATGAGAAACACTGAAATATTTAATGATTTGCATGGATAATATTAGTAAAATAACAAATAATATATATTATTACAAATAGTATTCTCAGAGTCCATTCATCCATCCATCAGCCTTTACGCGTCTATGTCGTCTGCTGGATGTAGGCCACCCCCACATGCCGCCACTCTGACATTCTGCGCCCTCTGCATCCAACGATTACCCGTCATCCTTATCAGGGCGTCGGTCCACCTGGTTGGGGGACTTCCTGTGCTTCCCTTGCTTAGACGTAGTCGTCACTCGAGTACATTTCTGCCTCTCAGAGTTTCTTAGAGTAGGTACATCAAAGTAAAAAATGACAGAAAGTGAGAACAGCAAATTTTATGTGTGTTTTTAGACCTTTAACATATTTTAATAATAAGATGTAATTGAATTAATATACCTTAATTTTACCTTTTCTTACGTATACGTATTTGCACACACACACACCAATCATTAGACTTTTTTTCAAATTAAGTAATCTTTGTTGCCATTGTTTAATATTTCGAAATGTTAATTGATTAATTATTTTATTTCTTTTAGGTTACAATTAACCTTCATTTAAGCATATCTGATAGTATATCTATAACACAACTTGGTTAATATAATAAACTTGATGTTTATATATTGAATTACCAATACTAATAAGCTTATATATCTCACGCAAAATATATTTTTATATAGTGATTTTTCGGAAAAAAGTATATATTACACCGGCAAAATTAGCTAAACATCTGTATAAATTCGCAAAACAAGTTTGTCCAGCTTTCAAATTCTCCTTAAAGCTATCAAGCTTTCTACAAGAAACTAAGTGATATTTGTAAGTACCTAGAAGTAACAGAAACAAATGGGTTTGCGGTAGGGATGTTAAGGAACTCCGTAACCGTAACCAAAACTATGGAATATCCGTTATAAAAATCTATCCGTAACCGTAACCGAATCCTATATAAAACTTTCGGATAATATCGGATAGGGGCGGAGTCTAAATGAGACACGTTACGACAAGTTTCTTTTGATCGGACAAGACAAGCCGCGCGCGTCCTTTGCATTATTTATTTACTATGCTGTAATTTCGAAATTCTCTATACATTTAATATTCATAACCGAAACCACCCGAACCTAACGGATAATCCGACATAATTTCATATCCGTATCCGTATCCGAATCCGTTATTATAATTATTCCTATATCCGTATCCGAAATTTCATATACATAACATCCCTAGTTTGCAGTAAACTTGATTTGAATTGATTACTGCAGCCCATTGATATTTGAAACCGACTACGAACAGGTCTGCTTTATCAGAGATCTATCATAAATGCTTTAACATTATGTGGCTAAATACTTAGAGCCTTCCCACGTCTACAGCCTTTAGACCTTTAGACTGGAATAAAAACCCAATCATAACATCTAATGTAATGTTTTGTGGTGGTGGCTCCCAGTGATGGAAATCATTTGCAATTAAGTAAGCATGTTGTTTTGTCTCCTTATCTATAGTACGTGAACATTGAAGTTATATAAAAATCGATAAGTTAAATTATAAAATGCGACTTGGTCTTTATAAAGTATGAACTCCCATACACGAGGGAGATTAATTAACGTGGACACTCCGGGCAAGCCCATTTGGAAATTTGCATAACTTCGGCGACAGCCTAAACTATTATCTATATTTAAATTTGCATATATGTTTCTCTACAACGAAACAACTGCCGCTTATTTTTGCCTGTCTAATAATATTTACTTAATACAGTCAAATAGCTCCACGATAGACCCTGCCGGTGACAAGAGGGCTGGTTCATATCTCGAGCAAAAAATTGCGATCGCTATTCGTTGCAAGATTGCGGCCAGCATTATAAGGACTGTACTGCATGCACGGATACCATTTAAATTGTTTAAGTTAAGCTTTCATTATGATTATTTTATAGGTATTCAGTGTTACATTTGCTTGGTCCGGCGATGTTTTGATATAACTTCTTATTTGTTAACCGATTTAAATGAAAAAAAAAACGCAAAATGTTAAGTGAAACCCATCACAATATAATCCTTAAAACTGCATTCAAACCGAATAATTCGTTTCTGAGATAAGCGTGCACAAACATACAGACAAACAGACTAAATGAAAAGACATTGTTTTGGATTCTCTTGCATATGTAAAGGCAGCCTATTAAGAATTTTTAAATATCTTTATTATACCGACAGCGATCAGTTACAGTCTTATTATATGTTTTGAAAATGTAGATGACAATAAAATTATGCTACTTATGATACGATGACGATATGAGGTTCTAATAAAATATTGCTATACCATCATTGTCATACGTTTTGAACGTCATTTGATGAGATTAACGGCCATGGAGTCATTATCATCACTTCCACAGGGACCGCCGGTTATTTCCGAGTTTCATGCGCCAATGAGTAAATCTCATCAATCTGAGGGTAGGTCGAATATCTTTGCTATTTTCATGCAGCACTGATTGAACACATCTATTATTTTAGAGGGGGAAGGTAGAACCGTGATAGATGTTTACTTGAAACTGCTTTGTTCGTGTATCAGATGGCAGCTAGCCTACGTTATATAGACTATAGACGTTAATATCTAAGGATAGGTAACAGCTAAAAATTTAGATATAAATTGTATATGGAAAAGTAGCAAATGAATCATGCCCTTATAATACGCCGTAATGTATTCTTTGTGTTTCGGTTGGAGAGATGCGGTTACTGACGACACTTTGAAGCGAGGCGCCCATCTTTGTCCTCAGGAGTAGAAACGTATCTGCGTTCGAGCTCAGACAGGATTTCGGTCGTGTTTATGATTGTACGTGGATGTCTAGGGGCTGCAGTGACCACTTAACATCAGGTGGCCTGCATGCCCGTTTCTTTCTCTTTCACAATCAAAAAAAATGATTTTTACTAATATTATCGCGGAATTTATACATTTCACTATGTTCAGGATGCTCGATTAACGATTTTTGATTGTCGGTTGCGGATATTTCAAACTAATTGCGAGGAGATCAGTTGAGTTGTGACTACAACCTTTGCTACTGGTTCGAAATATCAGCAATTACAAGTCAAGAACATCAACGTGAATAATCGGCACATAAAAACCAGGTATATCGGAGCATGTGCTAACAAATATTCTTTAAAATCCCACATACATAGGTAAGTAATTATATTTATAATAATAATCGTGCATTAGATAATTATATCCAAGACTACGAAATTTATGACTGGCCTTAGAAGGTAGAGGAAGTACCTCTACAGTACAACTCAAAAATTAAATATGCTTCTAACCTTTATAGCATTACATAATCTACTTTAAAGTTACAAGATTATGTTTATTATCGGTTTACTGCTTAAACAAATTATATTAAAATGTCATCGAACACACGTTTATTTAATGCTTGTACAGTCAGCAGCAAAACTCGTTGAGTAATAATGTAATAAGGAGGTTAGGTGATTCTGGAGTTGATTCCCGGTAACGCCTTTCATAATTACACTTTTCTCTTTTCTTTTTGTTAATGTAATATACATTATTAATTTTTACGTTTAAATTACTTTACTATTTCCTTAGAATTCCGTTAATAATAAAAGTTACTAATTTACTACGGTCAAAAGGACTGCAAGGAAGTGAGTGCAACAACACCCCGTTTCATACGTAAACCCTATTCTTATCAAAACACATTGCTTGTCAAAAGAACAGACGGATTCTACATAAAAGAAATGAAGGGCGCTGCCAAATAAAACCAGCAAGATACGAGTCATTTAAAGAAGTCTGTATGAGAACTATGTCCATAAGTTTGTTTTTTTCATGTGAGAAGAGTAGCATACGAGCATGAAAACCACGAGTAATCTCTATAGTTTCAGCTCATAGACATCCACGTACAACCACAAACACAATCAAAATCATATCTAAGCTCGAACGTAGATACGTTGCTACTCCTGAAGACTAAGTAGATCGCCTCGATCAAAGTGTTACCGAAACACCAATAATGCTTCACGGCGGATTACGAGGGCGATGGTGGTACCTCCCCGGTAAGAACTATAGTTCTCCTACCTTCAAATGTTTTATCTTTTAAAGGACGGAAAATTGATAAATACCTATCAGTCTCTTAAA
Organism: Phocides pigmalion okeechobee; assembly: GCA_018251015.1. Lineage (NCBI taxonomy): Eukaryota > Metazoa > Arthropoda > Insecta > Lepidoptera > Hesperiidae > Phocides > Phocides pigmalion. The sequence goes on along the minus strand of DWON01000895.1, from coordinate 9,822 downwards.
TTTCATTTTCTTTTCCATAATGAGCTATAAAAATACAATTTCAGAAGTATACACAGATAAAAATATCTACTACATACACTATACACGTCATTCATAATTATACACCGTAATAATTTCTTTATCAAAGTTAATTACGAAAGCGTTAGCTACTTCGTTACTTATGAGGCTAAATCGTTTGCCAACCGTACAAATACGTAGCAGCTGCCGTCTATCAAATACTCGTAGAAATTGATTGTGCTAATTACATTTTATCGTGCGATAACAAAACTACGGGCGAGTGTCATTGAAGCTACGACATGTGCTTGTAAAAATTACGTTTCTTTCCTTAACGAAATTTAAGTAGAAAACAATCATGCAGCATAGGTAATCGAAAGTGATCCCTGCTGTTCATGAAACTTCATCATCAACTCCTTCTATCCAGGAATTCCCTTAAGTTTTGATGATGACTAATACGTAGCTACTTCATAGGTCTGAGACGATTGCAGACATCTACATCTTTATACATTCTTTTTCAACACTTGGATTTAAACTCATTATTGCCATCATGATGGCACAAAATGATACCAGTTTGCTAGGCTGTATTCTTTATATAAGAAGGTTAATATCTACTAAATCAATGATGAAACCGACAGACTGCCTCACTATTATTTGTATTACACCATTATAAATGGTGACACTTTTGAATGATGTACCTGGGTATAGAGGAACACCTTTTAAAAATTCTTCCAAAATAATTCTCACACTTGAATGAACAAAGATTACTTAAGAAAAACATTCGGGCGAGGAGCCGTTCAGAATTTATTCACCTTTAAGGCGGTGGATTCACTGAGCAAGATCGTTTAGACGTCTGTTGATACCTTCAAATGACTGAATATGTATTTTCGATGAAGTGAACAGTGGTATCTATATATGTAATATTTTTCGCTTAGAGCACACAAAGGTTCTGTCCCCGTTCATCTTCTTGCAAAACTTACATTCTCACTCTATAAGGTGATTTTAAATATTCATTTAGTGTGAATTCAACCCCTTTTCATAACCCATTCTTTGCAATGGTGATCCTACGATTGGCTGAGCTCACAACTCAAGTTTCCTTTGGCGCACATTATTACATGTTCAATTGACTAAACAGTGAATTAATCAAATTGTTTGAATCGATGGAAAATATTACTTATGCTAAATTATGTCCATGCGGCCATTATATGTATGTGGTCATTTAGACTGATCAAGCGACGATTATTAAACATAAAACGTCTCCCAGCAATTTATCTAAAACTTTAGAGATTGAACTTCACAGTTGTGTGTCAAAGTGTCGTCCATAAAAGACATATTTTAAGGTCATGACATTACATGAATTCATAGTTCAAAAGGCACGATAGTTTTAAAGAGCTTACCAAGACTTCTTAATTTTCATTCGATCGCGTCCTTTAGTATGATCGATAATAATTAATATTAAAATAAATATTAGTACTGTATCCCTTTCAGCAATTAACTACATCTATTAGTGTTTTCTAACAGTTAGATGCTGTTAAGTTCTACTTTAAATTATGTAATATTTTTTTACGTTTTTCAGGATAGAGAATCTATCGTCAATAGCGGTAACGCGTTGATCGACTACAAATATGAATCCTGTTAGAATCTGCATGAAGTTTGTTATAAATGTTAAGGGCTGGCAACGACTGTTCGGCATTAGTTTTTTACTAATTTCTATTGTACAAAATGATCCGGAAGCTATTTGCCTCGTGCGCATACAGCCTTAACCAGTTGGCGTGTTCAAACCTCGGTAGCTATCGCAAGGCCGCGTAGAGATCGATTCAGATAATTGAAAAAAGGTAACGACTCTTGAATCTTAACACCGATTTAAAACTGCGACGGATAAATTAAAAGAATCCAAGCCTGGTACGATTGTTTTTCTCTCCGATTCTTTGCCTCCGATTAAACCGATAAGCCTTGTTCTGAACGAACTTTATGTTACCTTGTCGGGGCGTGCGTATTTTGTGTAGGTAGCGCTGCCTGGCGCAATTTTATCACTCAGCTTTAATTAGGATTTTAGTTCTTACTGGTTACATAGGTATTAGTAGAACTATCTCGAGTTGATATAACCGGGTTATCACTACGAATGTATTTTTCGTTTACTTTATCAATATTCATTTTTCTATAGCTGGTATCATCTCTATGGTTGGACTAGGGAGGTAACACGGTCACCACAACTTCTAGCATAAAGCAATTGTTTCGTTTCAGTGTTTGCTGACTATCTGATACATGAAAATATCATTTTTTTCCTCGGGCATAGCAATATGTATGTAGCAAATATATCGTCTTCAGCTATTGCTTGGTTTACATGAAGTAAACTTCAGATATCTATCGGCAGCAGTGATAGCATATGTTAGACCGTAGGGCTATTTAACAACACTTAGATGGCACGTTCGTTTGTTAAGCTAGTATCATAAGTTGTATTAAAATTGCAACTTTTCACGTACCAGAAACAAAATAGACCATCAAATTAAAGACGAGCGCAACAACGGAACGAATCCGGTAACAGCGGTAACTAATCAATAGTTCAGAAGCCATCAACAATGCAGCCACTTTCAGATCATTAAATTTCTTTTGATTTCCCATTCCGCTAACAACCGCCCTCAGAGTTAACAGGCAGAGTAGTGAAAAATTGGAGTAAGCGTGTTATAAAAGGCGAGGGTGTACGTCCCGGACAATAATTCACAAAAAGTGAGCGGTTAATGTTCCTCAGAGCCTGAGCGGGACATAATCATCCGCAAAACTAAATTTAATGCTAATAGCACTTTGTAAAATAAAACCTTCGCAGGGTTGGGCGTTTAGTGGCATTATTTAAAGTGATTTTAATTATGTTGAAAGCAGATGACACACCGTTCCCTCCTCTTCATTGTCCGCCGACCGCCCGTAACCACCTTCTCGACTTGTTGACATTTTTAGCCGATAATTGTGCCGAGATTAAGGCTTACTCCGGCTTTAATAAATGTTTATAATTGTTTTTATTGTGGGTCAGATCCGCTTAGACATTTTACTATGTACCGGGTACTCATGGTCAACGATTTTTGATTGTCGATGTTCCGAAATAGTGGAAACTGTCAAATTTTGAAAATTGTCAAACCACATAACCATAAGGCTTGCAACTGGTTCGAAATATCAGCAATCAAAAATAAAAAAATGTTAATCGTGAATACCCAGTATATAGTAAAATATATAAATTCCGCGACAATATTAGCTTAAAATCATAAGATCCGTATAGAGTTTCAAACTTACCGCACCCAAATATCTGATAGCCATTGTAGTGATAGTCATTGCAATGATAGGCAATAGCTAAGATAATCTCTTACCCGCTTGATTCAGAGTACCAAACTCGGGCTCGCGCATCCCATTTTTTGGAGTCATGTACGTTTTAAGAAATAAATAATCAACCATTTTAATGGCGAACAAAACATCGTTAGAAATTTAGAAATTTGTTCATAAAATTCTAAAGGTGGGTGAAATTTTCCAGTCCGCACTTTAGTTGAAACCCGCCCCCAAAACAACGCTTATGGGTTGCTTTTTTAGTAAATTAATACTCACCGATAATCACTTCTTTATCTGAATAATGATAGAAATTAATTATTCAATCTTTAACCCATTGTCATTTTTTTTTTGCTTTTTCTGAACTTATATAATAATAAAGAGAAATTCAACTATAACATCTAGTTACAATTACTTTTCTCTTCATGTACGTTCGACCTAATCTTCAAAGTGGAAAACATTTAATGGTAGTTTGTAGCAAACTTTGCTTAACAAGATGCCAATTGAGCAGGCGAATTATTGTCTTAAAGAAATTCAGGATTCAAGAAAGGAAGTTAGTAGATGATACATGCTAGTGACGATTCCAGCGAGCCGGCAGCCACACGATACCACCGAAACGAAAAATATCTTCATGCCATGAGTGTTTAGCGCATTTTTAATTGTTTTGTTTTTTTACAGTTGCATTGCGATTTAGATTTTAAGAAAAAACTCACTACGTTAAACATGTATGGACAATGTAAAATTTTATATTTTTTCATCAAATGATAACAGAAATAAGCGGTATTAATTTCTAATATGCAAAAGGCTGCAATGATTTGAACCCCGGACCTCTGAGCAAAATACCCTAATCTATAACCGCAAGCCATTATTGCCCTAACAGCTAGTAATTTAATCATAAAAAGCAATTTGAATTAATTGAATTTGAATTTGCCTTCTACTGAACCATTTGTGGTGTAAATCACCTGCTTAAGGCAGCAGAATTTATTTACAGAACAACTTAGATTTTCTTAATAACTTATTTTTATGCCATTTGAAGTAATGTATAAATAAAAAACCTTTGTAGTAAGCTATAATTACGTAATAAATTAATATTAATATAATATTGAATACCCTAAAAATAATTATAAAATGAATTATTATGAGCGTACCCTAAACAATATACAGAAAATCCGTCCAATATGACACAGTGACAAAAATGCCGGTCGTATTCCCGTGCTAAATAGCGATACAGATTCTCTGCGTGAGATATGAACCGACCTTCTTGCCACCCCCAGCGTTGATCAAAGGTGGGACTCGTTGATTTTTCTTGGTACACGGACTCCATATAATAAACAAATTACATACTTATATAATAGACCATAACGCGAGCTTTTGACGTAAATATTAACCAACTCTTGAAATAAATAATCCAATTCCTTTATATTCATGCCTTATACATGGAATAACAAAAACGTCAATACGCAACGGTACGCGAGCCAAATGTTTTAATTAAAAACAAGTAGGACCTTATATGTAGCACTTTTAGGGTCACTCTCGAGAAGCCGATATTAAGTAACTGCGTCCACAAAACACTGAGAGCGGGGGCGTAATAGGTTCTTACGAGGGTTTGATTAACAAAACTCTTGACGGAACCGTGATCCAATATCGAAGGGTGTACCTAATAGCCATACGTAACGCAACACCATCGCATTGAGCTGCGTGCCTCTAAATCCGACGAAGCCAATAAATCACACGAAGGCAAACATTAAGGCTTACTGTGTATATTGTTACGCATACAGCCCTGTGTCAGAGTACCGTGCAACTGTTTGTGCTCTACTAGTCGTAACAAAAGAGAAGTGTTTCGCAAACACGTCCCTCCCGCTATGGTAAATGCATGCACGTCATGTACGATAGTGACGTGAACAATTCGGTACGATTTAAATACCGATTGCATACCGATCGGTGTTCGCATAGTTTCAATATGAATAACGATGTTTGGTTTTGTTAGCACCGGCGAATGTGGATATACTATAATATTGACGTGATCATTGCAATGGACACTTTTTCTAGATGCATGACTTCTATTTATATCAGTAACCTAAAGATGGAGTTACAAGAGATTAGTGTTGGGGAACTTAGATTTAGATGTTAGGCTTTAGGCAATTATATTTAGGACTCATTTTTAAAATGGCTAGTGGAATTCCAAAATATCCCAAATTAAGTATTTTGAAACTTATTTTCAGACAAATTTAAAAATTAGCTCAAATCGAAATATTTGTAAACGCCGTTATTTATCTAAATCTGAAACAAATTTAGATTTGCTTCTTGTGTTTAAAACTAAGGTAAGTATTATTTGTGCAAAAAAGATAGGAGTATGCGACAGAGGCCGGGTGGCGGTCGCGTCTTTAACATTTTCAACCGGTTATTTATATAAAACAGGTTAGTTCATAGAAGAATTCCACTTCTAAGGTTATTCAGCTACAAAGTAAATATACTAAAACAAGGGCGGGTGACTTTTGTAATGGGGAGTTTTGCACTTTTATCCCGAGAGAGTCGCCATTTTTTAGTATTTTTATTATAAATTTACAATGCTGAAAATCTTAAAACAAATTATAACAAAAACCCAACCTAAAGAATCTAAAGGGAGTCCGTGTCCATTCGACATACAGTATTTCGAAAATGATTTTCGAAAATATTTCGAAAATATTTTAATATTAAACAAAACACGTCCAACAATGTTAAGCAAAAGTTTGAGGTAAATTTAAGATTTGACGTAAATGTTCATGGGTTGCAGGGACCATTTAACCGGGCCTTTTAAAAATCATTAATCGGGAGTACCCGGTTTATATATATTTTATGTATGTATTTTATGTATGGTAATATATCATATGCTATTTTTTATGAGAGAAGAGTAACAAACGAACGAACGAATTATTAATCATAAACTTTTTACCTCCATGCTAGACTGTGACTTCTAGGTAAACTATAAAAAACGGAAAGTGGTCGTAGAACTTGACTACGATATGTTTGTTTGTTTTTTATGTGAGAAAAGTAGCAAACGAGCATGACAACCACCTGATGTTAAGTAGTCGCAGTCCATAGATATCCACGTAAAGCCAATAATACGACTGAAATTCTATCTGAGCTCGAACGTAGATACATTGTTACTCCTGAGGAATAAGATGGTTGCCTCGTTTCAAAGTGTAGTCGTGTTCAAAGTGTTAATCGTCTCTCAAGTTAAAGTGCATTTTCGCTGTTTCTTAAAAGAAAGTATCTACTTTAAATAATTTAATGCATCATTGGAAATGATGTCGCTGTGAGTTTGAGCTGTTATTTGATAGCAGCATATGTATCCGATCTCCTTGCCGAAATGTCCTGGATGTATCAATGTACGGCAAAAAATGAGAAAAGGACAAAAACATTTTTATGTTAAATTTTGGGTCCCTTGAACAATTTTATTTACACGCAGGCACCGGTATCGTATGCATTGAATGATGATAGGATATTGATTACAGTGTAAAAAGTTCATAATGTTGCAAAACTCTTTACATACGATGATTATGTTAAAAAATAATTTAGTAATTTTTTGATTTGCTTATGTTAAAAATCAAACATGGAAGGCCATCTAATGTTAAGTGCTCGTTGCAGCTATGGCTTACTCACATTGAATGTTAAACTAGTCATTACCAACTAAAGTAAATCGATGTGTGACTAAGATGGTCGCTTCGTTTATAAGTGTGCGCCACAACCCCAGCTATCCAATCGAAACGAATTATTTCACGACGGATTATAAGGGCGGCAGAACCTTGCGGGTCGGGTTGTCTATATTAATGTCTGTTTATTTAGTTAGGTATAACTACAACGTAAAACGTAACCATATTATGTATGGCGCTATACTACTGCAGAAAAAGGTTTAGTTGTCATAGCCAAGAAGCAGTCATTGCTTAGTAGGACGGGACTGCACTCAGGATATTAAAGGTAAGACTAACGAAATGTAATAACAGCAAAACAGCTAAGTAGACTTTGAGATACACCTTTGAAAACTTTTAACAACTCTCAGACTCACATGCTTTTCTTCACCGTTCATTGAAATAATATTTTTTTCATTACCTACGTATCTTAGATAAATTGGGCGTCCAAGAACTCGAACCCCGGAACTGTACGAGTCCGGTATCTCCACCACTATCACTGTTTTCCTATTATCATTTGTTTAATCGTATCCAACATTAATATAGAAACAAATAAACATCAAAATAGAAAGCGTCCATCAAATTATTTATCCAATCAACCAAGCGAGACTTACAACGCTTAATAACTAATTTATCACATATCGCTTATCTTGAAACGTCGTATACACCATAACAGCCACAATATTGGCAAACAACGAGTCATTGGCCACACAATGGGAACGTCGCTTCTTTTTAGAAAAGCTACATTGGTGTTTGAACAGCGTGTTTAATCAGGGGATGACCTTCGCGTCGGTGCTGATCCGCGAACGTTGATAAATCACACGAATATAAACATGGGGCTGTTTGTCCTGTAAACTCACACCGCATTGAGCGTAGTCTCCATGCCGCCCCTACATTCGGGACATGGCTTTAGATCCCTCGCGTCCTTCACTCATCTCGTTCTTTGAACGGAGTGGTTTTAAAATAAACACCTTGGCAATGTAATTTATTCTATAGCTTTTAAAAATAACTTGCTGCATTCAAGGCTCAGTTTGACTAAAAGTTACAGAATAAACATACAAGGCTAAATAAAATGGTAGAGGCAAACTGTCATGCACCCTACCTGTTGGGAACAGTTACTGCCGCCAGTGGGAATCTGTAATTTACTTTTTTATGTTGAAAAAGTAGGGAACGAGTATACGGGCAATATTATTTCCTCAGCTTCAAGCAAGATTAAAGCCGTAGTAAGAGTAACGTCGCGCATAGATGCGTTGCTACTCATGAGGACTGAGAACTGAGATTGTCGCCTCGGCTGTAACTGGAGCCGACAATGGCAACTCCCCAACCAAAACACAACTAGTTTACGATGGATTATGACGACGACGACGGTACCTTCCCGAACTGTTGTTGTGAGTAAAGCCAAAGTCGATCACAAATACATGACAGTATTAGGAACCAGTGAGGACTGAGATGATGGCCTTATATGGACCTGTGATTATACATAGATGGTCCATCGACCATCTATGTATAATCTCAGATAACAGTTCAGCTGAGTTAAAGATTGTATGTATCCGTTGGCTTCAGTTGACAAGAGGTAGCACGATCGTATGTTACTCATTGAACGTAAAACATTATATGTACATATACAGAAAAACGTAAGCTGCTCGAATAATTACCTCAGATTATACACAGATGGTAGATGATATGAATCGACCATTTATGTATAATATCAGGTAACACTTCAGCTCAGTTTGAAAAAGCATTTGTCCGTTGGATTCAGTTAACAAGAGCCTGCAAGGTCGTATGTTACTCATCTACCATAAAAAAATAAAACCATGCTCCTAAATAATTGTTAGAAAAGATTAATCAAGAATTGAATCACAGTGACCGATTTATAAAGTTAAACGTGTGGTTGGTTAAAATTATGTCAGACGCAGGATGAAGGGGTAACCCGTAGTGGTTAAATTGTGTAGATCCTTACTCCAGAGGGTAGGTTAATCTGTCGGTCCCGGGTGTTATAGTTGGGTAGTCCTTAAGCCTAGTCGTAGTTCCTATGGGACTCTAATACCCATGACCAATAAACCATGTTGTTTCAAACCATCTGACTTAGTTCGGCCACTAACCCATAAACTCTACCACCAATTCATATCGGTGCCGCGATGGTGTGATGATCCACGCTGCCCCAGTTGTGTCAAAAGACCGGTGATTAGTACACGATAAAAAGAGTTGCAGTGATTTGAAAAATCATCAAAACTAATCTCCTTAATTCTTTTTTGTTTGCTGGCCAAATAGTCTAATTGTTTTATGTTAAACAAAAGTAGCAAACTTGCATACAAGTTATTGTCTTACACTTGAAGAAGTAAACACACATCTACAACTAAGTGTCCATTTTAAAACGAACACTTTACATCAGGAAGCCTGACACTCACTTACTACTATTCTAATACATATAAAGTAAATAAAGTTCAAAAACCAAAATTCAACTATAAATCGACCTAAAAACCTAAAAAGTATGAAACACGAATATTTTCTAGGCCTAAATCATAATTTTCTGAACTTTAGAAATAGCATTAACAATACAAAAATTGTGATCTTTTAATATTTCCTAAAATTCTAATCAACATCTACATTGTTTCCATGAACATTGGTAGTCCTAGGTGCATAACATTTGCTCATTGCAGGTTTTGTTAAATAAAAATAATGTAAATGTAAATGGGTATAAAACCTTTGTATTCGTCAAACCATTAATTTGATAATATTTTTTATCATTATGATAACATGCGGAAGTTTGAAACATATCGCTACTTCAAAACAAAAGGGCCACAACGCGACTAGACCTAATTTTACAGGAGAGCCATTTAAAGTTTTCAAA